>JAJMRT010000135.1:0-44099 GCA_030558065.1 Geotrichum phurueaensis
CTTGGAATGTCTCCTGAATAACCTCGGACATGTAGCGATTGATGAAATCAAGGCCATAAAGGGTTTTATTCAAAGTTGAAAATCTCAAACTTGCTAACATTTTTTCTTTTGCAAAATCTTCGTAGTTGCCATGGAGATGGATGGGGGGTTTAAGGATTGATTTTGGTTTTTCTTTTGTAAGACAATCCATCGACTCAACTTTTTATTTAATATTTTTTATTTCATTTGTTTTGTGATAGATTGAACAAGTACGTGCATGTCTCGCGTCAGACTCAAATCCTGGCTGAAGTTTGTATGTATCCGACAGATAGCAGAAAAACAAAACAACAACAACAACAATAATAATTCATAGTTGGCGAGCGGCAGTGCTTGCCTCATACCTGTAGTCATGGCAATCCCATAGTTTTGATTATGATAATTGAGTAATAATACTAATCTTACCAAAAAAAAACAACAACAACAACAAAAAAGTATCTATGTTTAGTTTCTATTATCTTTTTAAATTCTTGTATACTGACAGTATTACTGCAAGTACCCGTCATGGTCTAGACTGAAATAACACAGGAGAATAGGCCAAAGTTAGCCTTCTACTGACTCATATGCGCGATCGTCATCATTGCTCATGAGAAACTACTAAGCCCAGTTTAGCTTTCTTCTTTTTTTTTCCCTTAAAAGACACATACTGTACAATTCCAGAATGTTTATGTGTCACCAATTAGAAAATAATAATAGCAGTAAGAAGCCGTAATGCCGTTAAGATGAATCATAGAAACAGAAAAAAGACGGCACGGCAGTCAACCAAAAGGAAAACGGGGCAAATCTCATTTGATTCCAAAACCGATAGAATGACAAAAAGGGTGTATGAAATAAGGGGAATAATTGTCAATATCAAATAATAGAAAACAAGTTGCCCTTTTGTTTCTTTTCTATGTTTACCATACGCAGTTACTATACAATCAGGTCAATTGCATGGTTCTTGTACACTCGAAAAAAAGCCCTGGTAGACCCTTTTATATATTTCAATTTGTATAATAAATCATTACGATATATAGTGACTTGATAAAAAGTATTTAAATAAGGGCCTTTCAATTGATTCTTTTTAATTCTTGTTTTCAAAACTCAACAACTTCTCTCTTCAATTATACCAAACTCATCAGTTCAAATCCAGGTTTTTATCAAGTCCATATTATCTTTTATTTAATCTCTTGTCAGGTACACCACACCAAGCAAACCCATCAATACACCAACCATCACCAAGAGCCACAACTTGCTCGTCATTATAAATAAACCGCCATTTCCTTCTTGCCACTCTCATCTCTCTTCTTCTTTTTTTTTTTTTCCTCCTATACACATTCCCAATTTATAAAAAGAGCAAAAACACAATGGCTACACACGTCCTACTGATATACCACTATGATGACCCGCCCCAAACGGACGGCCAACCGCTCTACCCGGTAACAAAACCCGGCCCTTACATCTTTGAAGACGACTAGATCTTTGGTATTTTTCAGTACTCAAAATTAGATCAATTGATTCTATATATCATCAACTGCTGCTTTTTTTTTTTTACCACGAGAAACCGACATCGCCAAGAATCTTTTTAATTGATGGAAACAAAAATCAAAAAAAAACAACAACAAAAACAACCTACGCTACATATAAGTGTTGTGTGTGATATATACACATATAAGACAAGAGCACTGCTAGCGCCCTGTGGGTCGGGGCTCAAGGTGGTGTATGTGTACAGTTACACTCTCAATGGCCCTTAAAGATAATAGCACCAACTATAGCCGCGCGCAAGACGCGGGCGTCGGCGCGCGGTGGAAATGCAGATATGATCTTCTCCCGAGCGCTTGCCTATAAACAACAAGATAATATATAATGCAGCTTAACAAGAGGTTTTCCTTTAATTTTTTTTTGTAATCAAAAAATCGGGCTTTTAAATATCATTGTCATTACCAGAGCGCTGGGCATGGAAGTAGGCTTCTTCTTCCGGCGCGAGACCGCTTGCAGTGCCATAGCCGCCGTCATTGCCATCACTAGCCTCGTCGTCACTTCCGTAGTAATCTTCCAGCAGCGGCTGCCGGCTGCTGGTCTCATCAGCCGCGGCTTTTGGCGCTTCTTCTGCAATGCTGCTAGTAGTTGACGCTGCTGCGGTGACTGAGGGCACAGGCAGGGGTGCTGTCGATTTCTTGCGTTGCACAGAGACTGGCACCAACACCGCTGCCTCCTTGATGAAATTGCGCATAACTGGTGCCGATGAATAGACAGTTTTTGATTCGACTGGAGTGGCGGCTGCCTCGCTGCCGCCTCGCTCCTCTAGCGCCTGCGCCGCACGGCTGCCGGGCGGCGGGCCCGTTGGCAGCGGAATCGCGCGAACGGACTCGTCAGTGTCGCTATCATCGCTTTTGCCATCGTAGCTCGTAGGCCGGTCGAGATCTGGGTACCCAGGCACCGGCACGCCAAAGGGACTAAGAAAAAAAAAAAAAAAAAACAGTAGTTAATATCTAAATAAATTCCAATCTCACACAAAATAGAAAACACCGGGTGGAAAAAAAAAGCGATGATGCTTACTTTAAAACGGGATCCCAGTATATGCTTTCGCGGCCACGACCACCCGTGCGCCGAATAAAACGTCGATTATGCAGCTTTGGCCGCTGGTGCTGCTGTCGCTGGTGCTGTTGTTGAATGCTGCCATTGGCAATGCCCTTTTCATAGGCGGCAAGATCGGAAGTAAGCGTTTCCAAAAGCTGTTTTTCTCGCGCTAATAACCGGCCATTCTGTTCCTCTTGCCGCTTGGTAAGAGCTGTAATCTGCTGCCGCGTGCGAACAGGGTTTAACTGGGCGAGCCGGCTCGTGCGCGTTTGCTGGCGCTGCTGCTTGAGCTTTTTAAGCTGCGCTGATTTTTCCTTCTTTTCTAGAAGAAAAAAAAAAAAAAAAACAATTGAAAAAATTTAGTCAAAAAAAAAAAGTCATTAAGTAAAAATTAAACCGATCCACTCACGTTGGGCCTGCACGGGGTTCACGTCTTTTGCCATAGTGTGTGCTGTCGATGGGTAAGAGCGAGGAGATGAATTGAATGGTAAAAACAGAAGGTTGGGAAGATACGTGCTTTTTTTTTTTTTTTTTTTTCCTTCATTTTATGTTTTTTTATTTTTCAAGTTTTATGTTTTTGCGCTACATAACTAAACATTTTCCGGTCAACTGTCAATACCGACACCAAACAAGTAGTGCTCCACCATGTCCAACACCAACAGCGCGCCTCAACACGACTATTCCGCTGTGCCTGTAAATGCCCTTGAGTCGCTGCGACTCCGGCTAACGCAGCTGACCCATTCCCTCAACTCGATGCAGGCTCAACTAAAGCAAGCGACACTACCAAGCTGGCCGGCGCTACATAGCCAGTTTAACGTCATTTTAAAACAGCTCACGTCGCTTTCAGAAACGATTGCTCACCATGCCGATGTGCTCAAACGCACTGTGGCTTACCCTTTACCCGAATTTCCAACCTTGCAGCAAGCGGGGCTGTTATCAACCCTGCTGCGGAAAAAACCCCTCCCGGACGTGGAGGAATGGATTGCCCAGGGCAGCGAGGTTGCCCGCGACGTCAAGATTAAACTTGATGAAGATTTCTGTAAGTGGGCCAGCGACGAGGTTGCTGCAGAGGTGGGCAAGCATGAATGGCAAGGGTTTTTGACTGCAGCGGAGATTGATGCTGGCGAGGTTGATGCGGGGCTGCGGACGGGCATGCTTGGTGGCGCCGCTGCGGGGCAAGCCACGGCGCTGGCGGCTGGTGGCATCAGGGTCGAAGACCTCATCACGGTCATGGCCCAGGGCGTGCCGGCGCTCAAGAAATAACAGCAATGAAAAAATACATTATGACAGAGAGAGAAAAAAAAACTTTTATAGATAAATAATAGCACGAGAAAAAAACAACGAAATGGCAAAAATGAGATACATGAAAAAAAATAAAAAAAATAAATGATAACAGAGGGTCCTCGGCAGAAGTACACAGGTTTATCGCTTGCTGCGCATCTCTTTGATCTTTTTGTAGTGTTTGGTGCGGCCCGAGTGCTTCTTGACTTGGATCTCGTCGAACTTGCGCTTGAAGTAGTCGCGCGCCTTGTCGTTGTTGAGGATCTCGTCGGCAATCGTCTTTTTGCGGTCCTTGCGAGCAATACGGGCAGAAAAAAACTCCGTGTTGCCCTCGATGACGGTACCGGTTTGGAAAAACTTGGGGATGGCGGCGGTTTCCTTTTTATAGTGGCGCTTGGGATCAAGGACGTTACGCATTTGTAGAATCTGCCAGTCGCGGCGCACGGTATCAGTAACCTCGGTGCGCGGTATGTTGAACCACTGCGCGCCAGCGGTGGCCTCGCGCGCGGCCTTCTTGGCGGCCTTGACGAGCACTGGATCCGAGATCTGGCGAAACTCCATCTCCTTAGTAGCCGGCTTACGGGCATCGGCAGCATCAGCGCTGGGAAAAACCTCAGCCAGCTGCGGCAGCTTTGAAATTGACGCTTTCACAGCGGAGAGTGAGTCATCTCCAGCACGACTCAATTCTGGAGTGCCGTCAGTGGTGGTTTTTTGTAGGTTGCTCTTGGCGGCGGAGAGCAGAGCGTCAAGATCAAGCGTGTCGAGATCGGCAACGGGTTCGCGGGTCATGGTAAGCGATGAAGACTCGGAATGCGAGCTGGCAGCAGTGTCCGAATCTGTAGGTGAAGCAGGGGTAGCGGCGGGCATATGTGAGAATTATCGGGTGTCGGATGTTGCTGTAAGAGATGCAAAAGGATAAAATTTTTTTGTTCGTTTGAAAAGGTCCCAAGAGGTGGGTAGTTAAAGAGTACCAAGTACTAGATATTAAAACGTAAAACATATATCTCAAGTATTTTAAAATTACTTAAGTCCTAAACTACAAATACTAAGTCTCTGTGGTTTGAATTCACAAACCCGCCGCCATCAAATTTTTCCTTTCTTCGCGACTCACCACCAATAAAAACTCACGAACACGCGTTCCCATCCCCTCCCTTAAGGCTTTGCCATACACCCATCCCCCCACCACCGCCATGAACTCCGAAAACGAAGCCGACGTGCTCCCGCAGCAAATCCCTTACGATGTCGCTGGTGTCGGCCAGGAGCAGGATCCCAACTTTGTTGGCGGCTCGTTTAGCAACGTGGCCCAGGGCCTCTCTGGCCACTACCGCAATATTATGATGACCTATTGGCAAAACACAATTAACAGCATTGAACATGACGACCACGAGTTCAAGATTCACCAGCTACCCCTCGCACGTATTAAAAAGGTTATGAAGGCTGACGAAGATGTCAAAATGATTAGCGCCGAGGCGCCCATTCTTTTTGCCAAGGGCTGCGACATCTTCATCACGGAGCTCACAATGCGTGCGTGGATCCATGCAGAGGAGAACAAGCGACGGACGCTGCAGCGCAGCGATATTGCCAGCGCACTACAAAAGTCTGATATGTTTGACTTCCTCATTGATATTGTGCCGCGTGAAGAGGCCATGGCGTCGTCGTCGTCGGCGCGTAAGAGTCAGCAGCAGGCCCAGTACGCGCATTATGACGAGGCTGAATACCAAGCCGCGGCTGCCGCGGCTGCGAGCGAGGAGCAGCAGCAGCAACACCACCAGCACCATCAGCAGGAGTACATTGACGACGCGCAGTACGAGCACCAGCAGGCCGGCGCTGAGGGCGAAGAGCAGGAAGACGCGGGCGCTGAGAACTCAGGCGCCGGCGCCTCCGACGCGCCGGGCGGCCCGCCCCTGTTCAATGATATCAGCAACATCTACAACGGATATCGCCAGTATTAACGAGAGTATGTTTTTGTTTTTTATTTTACTTTAGTTTTTTTTTTATTTTTTATTTTATTTTTATGTGTTTTTGAGCGCGGGCGTCCGGCCGGATTCACAGGTAATGTCTTGGCCGGCCCGTGCGCCGGTCCGTATATATATATATGTATAAGTGTATAGCCGTTTAATCTAGGCAACGTTATTACGAAGGTGTGCCATGGAAAATACAGCCCTCATCAATGGGCCTGTGAAAGATCCGGTCTGCCCCCATGGCCGCTCCCAGAAGCTGAACCTTGTACAGCGTCGGATGGTTCCTTCTTTTAATATGATTCTTTTTTCAATGTAGGCTGAACAAGACGAAAAGTAATACCCCCAAATATGTCTGCTTTTCGATGGACTATAAAACTCTCCGATTGCGCTCGAATTTTTTTTTTTCTTTCAAAAATTTTTTACTTTTTTCTACTCCGCATATCCCCACGCTTTTTTATTCATCAATTGCAGAAACCGGCGATCCACCTTCCCAGCTTGCCTGCTCTCCTGCCATGTCTATCGTTCCGCCCAAAAAGCATTATCCGTTCTGGTACGGTGGCCTGGCCAGCATGGTCGCCGCCAGCTCCACGCACCCGCTCGATCTTACCAAGGTCCGGCTACAGACCGCGCATGTCCCCGGCGGCACCATGTTCAACACGTTTTTGTCTATTTTACGGAATGAGGGCGTGCTGGCACTCTACTCTGGTCTCTCGGCGTCGCTTTTACGCCAGGGAACTTACTCAACTGCGCGGTTTGGTGTCTACGAATGGCTCAAGGAGTCGTTTACCCACGCCGATAAGCCCCCACCCATGTATGTTTTGTTGCCTATCTCAATGTTTGCTGGTTGCGTTGGCGGCATTATCGGCAACCCCGCAGATATTGTCAACATCCGAATGCAGAACGATCGGTCGCTCCCAATTGAAAAGCGCCGCAACTACCGCAACGCTGTCGACGGCATTGTGCGCATCGTCCGGGACGAGGGCGTATTGAGCCTTACCCGAGGCATTGTTCCCAACATGAGTCGCGGTGTGCTCATGACTTCATCGCAGATGGTCTCTTACGATGAGTTTAAGCAGGTTCTTGTTGGCACGCTGGGCATGCCGGAAGCCGCGCGCTACACCCATTTTTCTGCGTCGCTGCTGGCTGGCCTTGTTGCCACGACGATCTGCTCGCCGGTTGACGTTGTCAAGACGCGAGTCATGAATGCCACGCACAAGGGCGAGGGTGCTTTTACCATCCTACGCAACGCCGTCAAAACTGAGGGCATTGGCTTTGCCTTTCGCGGCTGGCTTCCCTCATTTATCCGCCTGGGGCCTCAAACAATCCTGACATTTATCGTGCTGGAACAGCTCAAGCACTCTGGAATCGGCCAGTAGCTTCCGCCGGATTAATAAGCCCTAGTAGCTCGTGCGAAAAATAGGCTAAATTCTGGAGAAACTTAGACAAATGAAAAACGATTAAAATAAAAATGCTGCCTAAACGGACCAGCCTGGACAGTAATTGCAGTAAACAGCACTTCCGCAGCTCCGGGGTTCAGCAACGTGCGTCTAGCACGGTTACGGCCTCGGATCTGCACCCACACCCTATTGGAATAAAATCATGTAAATATAGAAGCCGCCATCGCAGCAGTGTTATACATATACATATATATAAAAATATACATATATAATTCATTATTAACATCATCGTGATATCGTTAGATGCTGGCGCGCGCGGGTGAAATTATTTTTGCGCGGGCTAGCCCTGCGCGTAGTAGAAATTCACCGCCACGGGCGCCAAGCTATGCTTGAGCGCCCACTGCTTGACCCGGAGCCCCGTGCCAAATGCAATGCGCTCGGGCGCATCACCTGTCGCAAGCGCCTTCTCGTTATTATTACTTTCGTCAAGCGCCCCGTTGCCGCTGCTGCTTGTGCTGTTATTATTACTTGGTTTTATCGTTGACCGCGGCGGTTCCTTGAAAAGAATGTATACAAACCGGTGCTTACCACTGCCATCGGCGAGCGTGGGACCCAGGTAAGGCAGGATCTCATTGCCCTTGTCGAGGTCAAGTTGCGAAAAGTCCGCGTGGTCGGACGAGAGCCGGAGCCCCGAAACAACGTAATGCAAGTAGTCCAAGGTTGCAAGATTATTGTTATTTTCATTGCTATTGATATCGGTGCTTTTTCTTGCCGCCGCCGCTGAGGCAGTGACGGTGCTGTCCGGATCCGCGAGCACGAGGGTGTATGAAGCTGCAATGAGCGAGGGGTCGTCGGAGATGTTAAGTGCCGTGTGCACGAGCGGGCGCTGCCGCGCCTCCGCTGGCGTCAGCGTGTTTCCCATAGTCACATCCTTGTTATCGTGCGAGATAGTAATGAGCCTGAGGAGGAGATCATAAAAAAAAAAAAAAAAAAAGAAAAATGACGTTAGTTGGTGGGAGGATTCTCTTTGGCGTGACTAGCCATTGCGGCAAATTGGTAGAGGCAAGTACTCACCCTAGTGGGTTGAAAGAATCAAGCACTGGGATCGAGATGTTAGCAAAAAGACGTCCCGGTGTCGGAATAAATTATTCTGCTGCTGCTGCTGCTGCTGACCGGTACTTACCGTCGGGAATGATTTTATGGCTCTTCAAGTTTTGAATCAGGTCATTGTTGAGCGTGACCAACCCGCGAACGCGAGGGATGCGTGGCGCAAGACCAATTGGCCGCGAGAGTATTCGAAACATGTCAATGCAGTTGTTATAGTTGTCTGTTGGTTTAGCTTGGTTTTTATTGCATTGACAGGTGTTGTCAAACAGCGGGGTGATGATAATGATGGGGTGGGTTTTTTTGTATTTTGCGATTGTTGATCAAACGAAAAAAAATAAATAAAAAATAGCAGCGAACGCAGCCTGCTGCCCTTGCCCTTTAAATGCCCTGGGCTGATCATCATCCTTCGCCCCAACAGAACCCCCCACCGCGGAGACCCGGCCTTCTGCTTACGTGCTGCTGCTGACCCTTCCTTTACCAAAATAAAATGTCGTCTGCACCTCCTCATGCCTACGCGACGCTCCGCGCGCACGCGTTCCCGGTGACCACCACCTTGTTTGCGCGGCTGGGTCGCGCGCGTGTGCTGGTTTCTGGCGACGAAGGAGGCTGGTGCTTTGTTTGGGACCTGCGCACGCGTCGGCCGGTAGCGATCTTCCGCGCACACACAAAAGCGGTCATTGCTGTGCGGGTTCAGGATTTGCCCGGAGCTGCCAATGCTGATGCTGGCGGCACCATTATTGTCACGCACGGGCGCGACCACCTGCTCAAGGTGCACCGCGCGGACCCTGATCTGCTGCTGCTGCCGCCGCGCAGCCGCAGCAGCAGCAGCGCGCAACCGCCAGTTTATAACACGACACTGCCACTGCAGTCTGACGACGGCACCGCGTACCCGTCGCTGCCAGTCATTTATACACAGGACGTTAACGCGCTCAATTTTTGTGCAGTTGCCTTTGCGCGTGCGCTGGCTCCTAGCGGCGCCGCCAGCCGCGTCGCTTTCGCCGTTCCTAGCACGCTTGCCTCTGAGAATATCGACGTCTATACCGTGGATCTTACCTCTGGTCAGCTCTCGCGCATTATTACGGCACTTGAGGCACCTAAATCGCCTAATCAACCACTTTTTGACGACGCAGAAGTCAACCGCAATGCCGGCATTGTTATGGCGCTATTGCTCGTAGAAATTAGTGGTACGGCCGACTATGCGCTTGTGGCTGCGTATGAGTCTGGCCTCGTGGTTGTGCACCGGCTCGTAGGCGGTGCCGATGGGTACAGACCCACGCTGCTCTATGCAACCAAGTGCCACTCACAGCCTGTGCTCTCGCTGGATGCAGATCCTGTCGCACACGCGTGGTTCCTCTCCAGTGCTGCTGACGCCAAAATTTTTCAACATCCGTTGGCGTCCCTTCTTCTGGATTCCCCCCTTGCTAGCGGCGGCGGCGGCGTCAACCCCTGGATCACGGGCCCCACCGTGAAGTTCAATACCAAACACGCCGGGCTCAGCGCTCTTGCCGTGCGGCCCGATGCAAAGCTCTTTGCTACCGCGGGCTGGGACGGCATGATTCGAGTTTTTGATGCGTGCGCCAACGTCAAAAAGCAGCAATTTCGCGCTCTAGCCGTTTTCAAAGGCGGACGACAAAACGGCGTCACTACCGTTGCATTCTCTCCCCCCGATAATACTGATCCGCAAAAGAACCCTCAGGTTGATGCTAATGCTGATCTTGCTACCAAGCTTGAACGGCTGAAACCAACATCTGACAACCTTCTTGCCGTTGGCGGCAAGGACGGCCGCATCTCCCTCCACGCTCTTTATTAACTGTAGATGCTTTCAACACAAGTACTTTTATGTATATATCTCTATGTATATATTTATTTAGTCCAATTTTTAGTATACATTTATTTTCTATTGTTCTCAACTTGAGTTGTGAGTGTGAGCAGCGAATGGGTTCGCTTGAGCTCATCGACCGTCCTCAGAGTTGCTGTAATCTTATCCTCAGTTTCCTTATCGTTTACCGTGATTGCTGTCTGAAACTTTTCAAATAGCGCTGTAATCTCCTTTGCATGCTCTTCGCGTTTCTTAGCCATTTCTACACGTAGTTGCTCAATTTTCGCTCTTTCGGCTTTTTGTTCCACAATAACTTGCTCTAATTTTGCAATTTGGTCTTTGTCACTATTGCGCTCTTCAACCAACTTGGCGATTTGCTCACTGATATCCTTAAACTTGGTCTCAAATGAAAGGCGCACGGCCTTGGCACCCTCAACAACGGCCTTGTAGGACGTATCTGAGCGCTCCTGGTCTTCCTTGACCTGCTTGAGCATGCCCTCGTACTCGTTCTTCGACTCCATATACTGGCGCTGATCGTTTTCTAGCGAGTCCACATGTCGGGTTTTTGAATCAAGTTCTTTCTCTAGCTCCTTGACACGGCGCTCCTTTCGACTGATAATAGAGTTGAGGGTTTCATTTTGGTGTCTAAGGCCCTCGAGCTGCGACTCAATGTTGTCGCACCGTTTCCGGATGGCATCACGGCCTTGCTTCTCCTCGACGGCGCGCGCAGTCTGCTGGTTAAGGTCGCGCCGAAGCGCATCAATAGTTTGCTGCAGATGCTCAATAACGTGTGATGTAGTCGCCCAGTTGGATCGGGCAATATTGGCCTCGTACGCTGACACAGAGCTGCTCACGCTATTCCGTGGAAACGACGAGATCGACGAGGGACTTGAAATAGAGTAATTTGACTGCGGCGAGGTAGAAGATGCAATTATGGCCTCCGTAGGTGCGGTCTGGGGAGATACCACGACAGCACCCTTCTCTTCTGTAGCGGTAGTCGTGGCCGTCGTCGCTGAGGGGGTGCCGTTGCCGTTGGTGCCGACTGGCATCAGGGGGGACGAGGGTACAGATGACATAGTTGAAGACATAGAAAGAGGTCTACTGGACGGACTGAGACTGGGAAGCTCCTGAGCTAGCTGTTCTAAATGCTTAAGCGAAGACGTTTTGCGGGCTGGGCCGTGGTTACCAGGGTTTGTTAGCACAGTGTGTGAAATCAGGGAAAAAGGGGAAGAATGTAAGGGAAAACTCTAAAAAAGTTTCTTCACGTACCTATCTCACTTTTGAGAATTGTAAGACGTTCCTCATCTTTTGTGTTGCCTTTGGCCATCGCTTCAGATTCTACAAGAGGAACTTCAGTAACGGGCTCCGGGACAGCCACTGCCGCAGTCGTGGCAGCACTGGTATCGTCGAGCAAGGGTGTGGTCATGGTCGGGTCGGCGTTATCTGGCCGGTTGATTGCATGTACCTTGAATCGGTCGGATATTTTCTAAAAGCAGTTGAGCTTTTTTCGTGTCGCGGATATAACGGGGGGCGCTTGCTAATCTTCGGAGCGTCTTCTGGTATCTCCTCGTTTCGCGGCAGGTGGGTTCGTCTCGAGGGGGGGTTGATAAAGGGGAGAGGTGGCCGAGAAGAGAAAAAAAAGTGTCAATTTGAGACTTTGGCTCAGTTAAGAACAAGTTTCCAAATCAAGAATTCAACCTCCTGTCTGAAACGCGAAACGGAAGCGAGAGCGACACGTCGGATCTCACAGTGGCTACAACTACAACCACAAAACGAAAGTGTTTACGAAGGTGGTCTACTAGTGCTACAATGAAAAAATAAAATAAAAAAAATGAATTGGAAGCAGCACCAATTTGATTAAATGAAATATATATCGTGCGTGATACTGGGGTGCAGTCCGCTGGGTTTGCGGCGCGCAATCACTGCTCAGGCTTCGGCTCCACACTGGGGGCCTCGAGAGACTCAAGAAACTGTGGCCGATACGCTTTGAGCATGCTTGTAGCGGGGCGTGTTCTTAGATCAATGTCTGATGAAAAGTTAGAAAAATGAGTTATTAAAACACAAAAATGCTCAGGGGCAAAAAGAAAATTACTTACTTTCAGTGTAGATCTCCTGAAGAAGGTCCAAACACTTTTCCTTCACAGGTGGCCGAAATTTAACTAGATAGCTAGAAATAGTTGTTAGAAAATCGTCAAAAAAAAAAGAAAAAAAAAAAAAGAGTGTACTCACAATAATGATCCCATGCCCAATTCGCTACGTAGCGGGTCAAGACAAAGGCGCTTGAGGTTTTGCACAATCTCGCCGTTCAGTTCCGGAAGATCAGAAAGAAGACGCAGAAATTGAGGGCGGTCGGCTTTCGTCAGGAAAGGGCTGATGTCGGCAAGAAGCCGCGTGGTATATTGGAAATAGACAGACTCTTTGGACGGAAAATGATCAGTATCTTCTACTACTTTTTCACTTTTTGTATTCACAAATTTGCTTTTATTTTGAACAAACTCTCCAAACCACTCCTCGTTGAGCCATTCAATGATGATATCCAAGCGCTCGCGGAAGTTGACCATAACGTAAGCAAACAATTTTTCTCTAATATTACTGCGCATGATTTCGACCAGGTTAGAGGAGTCAGGTATACTGGAGTCTTTATTCTCAGTTTTGTCAATATCCAAAACGGGCTCAGCCAGGCCTTGAGACACAAGCCGGCAAACCAGCGTTACCCAGGTGTTACGCGACCATTCGGTGATAGCAACGCGATCAATACCCCTTTTGGCATTGATTGCACCAGCAGGTAAGGCAGTGAGATCGGTTGTTGCCTTATCATTAGCGACCATACGGTCGACAACTTCCTTAACTGCCTTAATCTTGTCAGAGTCGCTGAGTTTCGGAGGCGGTGGGAGCATGAACGACCCTGTGGACAAATCATGATCAAATTCTTCCTCGCTTGGATACTCATCTTCAACAGCAGCTGGGTTAGTAGAGACAGTGGTGTGTGCAACGGAAGCTGTAATATTGCTGCTAGAATATTTGGGGTTCGCATCCCCAGAAGAAGAAGGATTATAAGAAGTGCTCAATTGCTGAGCTTCCGACAGCGCCGCCGGAACGTTCTTTGTTGCAGATATATTTAAAAAATTGTCATATCGCGCTTTTACAATGTTAATAGAATTTTGCAACAGCTGGGGATTCACTGAAGCAATGCCTGCAAGTGTAATGTTTAAAGCCATGTCTAATGGAAGTGTTTCAGTGTCAAACTGAAGCAGTGGATCGGTTTTATCAAGAAGAGAATAGAGTGATGCGTATGAGTAAGGGCCAGGAGGAACAGCTGTTGATGTATCCACAGGCATAGGATTGGGGGTAGTCTTGATTCGTTTGACCTCTTCACGGGTCAATTGACTTTCAGGTTGTCTCTTCAAAGAACTATCACTGGCCCGAGACAATGAAGAGAGGTAGCCCTCTATCTGCGAATTATATTGGGGCGCCATGCTTGACTTGAGAACATGTTGCAAGAAAATCTTCAGAGCCTTCTTAATTACCTTGAACTCCACTTCTTGTTCCTTAGCCGTCTGACCATGTACAGACTTTTGAGTGATATCAAATGATAAAATTGTCTTAAGGCACTTAGAGATTGTTCCAGGACGGACCTTCATTAGCGCTGAGACAGCATAAAAAGTAGCTGTGATTATTTTGGCATTGACTTTTGAATCTTGAAAAACACTCAAGATTCTATCCAACAGGCCCTGTGATTCAGCCTCTAAAGATGGATGGATGAGAGGATGGTCGGACCGAACGGAAGAGAGAGAAAACTCGTTGCTACTGCCGTTCTCAGCAAGACGAGGGTCGCGATTGACAAAAGACTGAACAATAATAACCTGCTGAGCAAACTTGATACTTTCAGCCTCAACACCAAAGTGCTCTGATTCCCAGAGCCTCAGCACTGTTGCTTTGATTTTAGTTAATGTATTCCACTTGTCCACCAATGAGTATTTTTCCGCGACTGCCATCATTGCCAATCCGTACACATTGGCCGCAATTGTGATGGCGTTCTTTTGAATCACATAGTCTGTATCGTTTAGCAAAGCAAGAACTTCATCAACGCAGTCTATAGCAAGTGACTTCTTCTTGTCTCTTTCCAATGAAAATGAGGTGAAAGCGTCGATGAAAAAAGAGGAGCACCAGCGTTTTAAAGCAACATCAGGGCTTTTCACAAGTGGCAGAAGACCTGAAACAATCTGTGGGTAAAACGAGGAATCTTGAACAGCGAGGGCCTTGGCTTGGTTAAGCTGGGCAATTTGTTCCTCAATAGAAAGTGGTGTGCTCATCAGACCTTTAGCGTTTCGGTGTTGAAAAATATGTTGATGCAGTCAGGCGTTGCTTCTTTGCTGGTCGTCTAAAACGGCGTAGTATTCAGAGCAAACAAGATTAGATCCAAAAGTAGGTTAAAATACTGCGAGCTGCTAACTATACCAGTAAACGCAGAACTCTTGTATTGTTCGTTTGGTAATGTCGGGAGATCTGAGAGAAAAGAAAGAAAAATTGGCGGAGCATCAAAAAGATTCACGACACGAAGAACTGTCATTTTCTGATGACTCAGCACTTACCTCAGTAATTAACGCTTTAGTGCTTTAGCGTTTCGCGTTTCCCAAGCCTTTGAGACCAAAGCGCTATCTGAACTGCAAATATATCAACCATTGAGCGCCCCCGAGATCAGCGGCCAACTACAAGCTATTCTGATAGGCTGTGACTAGTAGGGTATTAGATTGTTCCTCTGCTATATAATATTTTTTATTATTTTCATTAACTCTGAGCTCCCAGCGTCATGAACTTCTTTTCACAGTCGCGTGTCAAGCTTCCGCTTGGTGGTGAGCTTAGCATGAGCCAACAACACGCGCTGGTATTTTCTCAGCCAGAGAAAGCCTTTTCTCAATCAGAAAACAGAGATAAACTATTAAGAGAGCTACTGGAGGCCGAGCAGCAACACTTTGTTTTAGATTTTTTAACCGCCATGTCTCTTTTGAAGGTGATGCTAAAGCAATTACCTGCCGCCAACAAAAACGCCAAACCGCTTTCTGACAAGCTGATAAATCAGACGATAAATTCTTTAGAAACTATCAAAATGACACTCACGCTGGTATCTCGAAGTTTTGTTTCCCCCGGTGAAGTAAGCGAGTTTGAGCACATGTATAAGGTTCTTCTTTCATCTGTCTTTGAACTTTTCACTTACAACTCCAAATCGATCAACACCCAAGTAGGTTTTTTTATTCGCAGTGTTTTAGTAACGTTAGCGTCTAGGTCGATATTTTGGAAATCTGCAAGTCAGATATACAGCTATCTTCTTGGCATATGTGCTCATATCAACGCATTTTTGGACGGCAGTAACTCAAATATTTTGACTGCGCTTCCTGGTACGCTATCACATCTTGAACTTTCTCGAATGCAGGCAGTTGAGGTGTCGTTAACAATTGTGCAGGCTTTTTTTCGTGCAATTTTGTTTAGCAAAGATTTTCGGATTCTTTGTAGTCAGTCTAAACATGCGAATCTAAATCATGTTTCAAGGGACTTGTGGCATTACTTAAAACTCGTTCCTTTTGAATCTGATGCTGACCCCAGCTGCCTCAATGCTCATCTTCTTTTTTCCAATATCTGCAGCATATCCCTCAAGGTTGATTTTTGCCGCGAAATGTGGGTTCAACTTAGTCTGTCGTGGATTTTCCGCATTTATAAATCCATCTCACTTACTTCACTTAATAACGACATCATTCACACTGCATGTTCACTTGGATTAGACATGATTGAGTTTTCATCTCATCACAGCGTTACTTCTATTCCTCACTATGTTATTCCTCGTTTTGATTTAGAGGCCGGAACTAGTTCTATAGAGTCTGATATGATTAAAGTCTTTCAAATTTTCACCTTGGTTATTAACAATGCCACACTATCTGATAAAATTAAAATCATCAAGACGGTCTCTGATTTCAACAGCACTTTTCTAAGAAGAAGAGCACTAGAGATAGGAGAAGCGTTAGAAAAACAGGAAAGCTACCTGTCAACTTCATTTTTAATGGCTGATCTATTCAAAGCGCCCTTCATTTCCGCAGAAATTGACACACTTAGTGCTCTCAAGCTATTTATTACAGATCACTTCTCTTCTCTTTCCGACAATAACAAGCAATGGGTTATCCGAAGAATTGGACTTTCAAACTGTATTTTACAGGGCCATCTAAATCCTAAAACTTTGTCGTGCTCACAATGTGATGCCGGTATTGTTGATTGGCAATCAGATCGTACCTCATCAACTGATTTTACCTATATTTTCACTGAGATTCTAGATAACCAGATTCTACATGATTCTGTTCCTCTTCGACTTGAATGTATCACTTCAATGAAACGGGTCTTGATATCTGAAAATCTTGAATTTAAGATCAGTTCCTGCCCCATTGGAATATGGCTTGTTGAATGCTTTAAGAGCAGCAATCGTCAACTTCGTCTCGCTGCAGCTTCTACCTTCCCGTACCTTATAAGTAGCGATCGAGTCGGATCTATTTTTAACTATTTAAGCAGCATTAATCTCCGGCATGAACAGTACCTTGCAGAGACTCTGACCCAGACTTGGGGCTATTTGGGAAAGATCTTAGACGGTGACGAGCTCAATTATGTTCTTATCAAACTTATCGATTTTTTGGGAAGTACTCATCCATTGCACTCCAAGTTTGCATTTTATCAGCTATGGTCTATAGCGCGCCATAAAAATGTGTCTTGCTGGGATTTGATGTCTTCTTTCTGGCCAACTATAAGCTATTCAGTCTTTCGACGCTACATCACTCATCCACACATTTGTTTAAGGTTTACTGAGTTACTCCAGGTTACCACGAGCCACTTAATTCAAAAGACATATCGATACAGTGTTCCTTACCTGGTGGATGAAAATTTTGGTGATGTTTTAAAGGCGATTGGAGAAAATGCTAATATTAGTGTTTCTCAAATGCTTTGTGATTCTTTGCCAAAGACTGTTGCAATTTTACTACTGAATGACAGTTCTGAAATGCATCACAAAGTCATGACTCTTCTGGCTAAGGCCGATGAAAATTTTAAGCGTACCCAGCTGGCCCAGATCATCAACTCCCATCGACTGGCTATCACATTTGAGCTACTAAAAATGTACAAGCCCGATGATTCTGAACTATCAAACAAAATATCCCAAGAATTTGCTTTTATTGGCGCTCTTCTTTACCATAATGAGATCAAACAAAATTCTAAAAAAAGTCCTGGTGAGTACCTAGTCGATGAAAATGTTCTGGGTTTGGTAATTCAGTTCTCTGAAACTGTCATTGAAAAGAAGCTCTCAACACCGTTCAGTGAGAAGGTTTTCAGTTTAAGAGGTCTGTCAAAACTTATTCTTTGTTCCGGTAATTCGATTTCCCAGTCAATTCCTCAGATATTTGCCATTCTGCAAACGGCCATGGAGACTAGGAAACTGCATACTCATGCTCTTGTAACATGGTTTGACATGATCAAAAAGCTGCAAAGCAGCGACCTTGAACGTGTTATTGACTTGACATTTTCAGTCATTATTCAGAAATGGCCCATTATGTACTCCAGCTCTAAGAACCAGGCTCGCTCCATTTTCCTTTTTCTGTTACATGAGAGACGTAATGATATGGAGCATATTGCTAAAGAGAGGGGCTTACCTTCTCTTTCAAGCCTTCTTCCAGACCTTCAAGATGTATACGATGAGATTTGCAACATGCGCAAGCCAACAACATCGCCTTTAGGCCAACTAAAGATGCTGCTGACTCGAAGTCAAGACGAGAATGTTTACGTTGTGCGCCAGACTTTAGAGGATATTTGCGGTTTTATAAGCCGAGAGCAGGAAACAATTCGGTCGATATTAAGCAATCCCGTCACTCAACATGTCATTAGCAGTCTTATACGGTCTCTTCTTAACCTGCCTCATAAATTTCAACAGATCAACAATGACGAAATTTCAACCCTTTGTGCTCAGTGTATTGGATTTCTAGGTTCTGTTGAGTCTTCCAAAGTTGACATTCATAGTTATGAGCGCCCAATTATTATAATCAATAATTTTGGCGATGCAGACGAGACAATGAAGTTTGTGCTTCATTTTATTGAAAAGTATCTTTTAAAATTTTTTGTCAGTACTACAAATCCTTCTCGTCAAGCGTTTTTAGCTTATGGCATTCAGGAATTTCTCAAGTTTTGCGACCTTACACCAGCATTAATCAAAATCAGTCCTGGAGAAGAGTACTGGAAATCATTTTCTTTGCAATCTCGACTTCTTCTGACTCCTTTGATGTCTTCCAAATACACCATTTCAGCATCCTCGTCTTCTAATGCTTCTAGTAAGCTGTCATATCCAATTTTTTCTCAAAGCATTTCACATTTTCAATGGCTTCAGACTTTTACTCTTGATATGTTGTCTAAGGCACAGGGAAGAAATGCCGAAACCCTTTTTTCTCTGTGTCGTAAAATTATAAAAAACCAGGATTTGAGTTTATACTACTTCATCATCCCCTATGTCACCATGAACGTCGTGTGCAGCGATAATAAAGTCGAACAAGCAAACCTTCTGAGCGAGATCAATACCATTTTGTCTATTGATTTGGTTAGATTTCAGAACGACTCAACAGAACTTGAGCGGGTAAAAAAGTTTTTTGATGTCATTTTTTCTATGGTTGATTATTTTACCCAAACCTTACGAAAACGTCAGCAAGCGCTTATTACCTCCGCTTCTGCTCAGGAGCGAGAGAGGGTTAACAAAAGTGCTAATAAAGACAAGACTAGCCCCACCGATAACGATTCTTTTGTTAGAACTATTAGCGCGTTCCTGAAAAAAATACCTGCTACTCTGATGGCAAAGCGATCCTTTGAGTGTAAATCCTATTCTCGCTCTCTTCTTTACTGGGAAGAATATCTGCGGGAGACCATTAGAAAGGAAGACAAATCAAACGAGCCACAGGCTTTGGAAAGCGAGAAATCATATAGCACGGAAGATGTTTACTTTAAGTGCATGGAAATTTATGCTAAAATTGACGATCCAGACTCTCTAGATGGTGTGACCACCTGTTTTAGTTCTTTACCTGTACTTGGAAAAGTCTTCCAGTATGAGAATACAGGAAACTGGGACTACGCATTGGAGTGGTACGAGATGCTGTCCAAGACCTCGCAGTGGAATATTGACCTCGACTACAACATGATGAAAGCCATCAAGAACAGTGGCAGATATGAGGATTTACTCACACGTATTGATTCATACGGCTATCGAAATTTTGATTTGCCAACCAACTTTTTATGTCTTGGCATAGAAGCTGCTTGGCTCACTGGTGATTTTGATAAATTACAACTTTGGGTTGATCGAGTTCCTGTGACAAAGTCTGTTTCTAGTCTATATGAGTTCAATGTTGGTAAGGCCCTTCTTGCCTTATTGGAAAGCGACTATAGTATGTTTCACCACCATATTAAAGGGGCATATAAAGCTATTGGGTCTGTACTTGAGTCGTCCCCTGCCACAGTGGTTCGCGAGTCCTATGAGTCTATTATTCGTTTGCACGGTTTGGCTGATTTAGAAAGCATTGGAAGTCTTGATCGCGAGCGATTTGCCTCTATCGACGAAGGCGCGGTAACTCAGAAACAGTTGTCTAAGCAATTGAATGAACGTCTTGAAATTCTTGGCTCTAATTACGATGCAAAGCGATATTTGCTTGCCCTGCGCAGGGCTGCTATGAAAGCATCACAGTAAGTTCTTTTTTATCTATTTTTTTTTTTTTTTTAGTTTCACGAATGCTAACTTTTCATCAGTTTAGAGTATTCTAAGCTCGAAATCGAGCTTTCCTGGATTTCAACAGCTAAAAACTCTAGAAAACAGCATCAATACCCGCTGGCTTTGAGAGCCTCTATTCAATCGCTGCCTTCAGATCGCTTTGAAGCACATATTGAGTATGCAAAACTTCTTTGGGCCCAGCAGGATCATCGTGCTGCTATCAATGCTCTTGACAGTTTTGTTCCAAATGGCTTACTTCGATATCTACAGTCAAAGGCAAAACAAGCAGTTACTTCAGCAGGTAATAGCAATCTCTCGGCGACTGATGAAATTTTAGGAAAAGCCACCCTGCTTCAAACCAGGTGGATGGAGGCTTCAGGCTATGCCAATGGTCTTGAGATTAGGGAGCGTTATGATTTGATCTCAAAGGTTCACTCTAAGTGGGAAAAGGCCCATTACTATATGGCGAAGTATCACCAGCATGTCTATGAGTCTCAATTGCTTTTGGATCCCTCGACAAGAACGAGTGAATCCCATTTTGGTGATTACGTTACTATCATAGTAAGGAGTTACATCATTTCACTTCAATTTGGGTTTAAATACGTTTACGAGACTCTTCCCAAGCTGATTACATTATGGCTTGAGTTTTCTACAAAGGTTGATGTTGTCGATCTGCAGTCTCATGAAGCTGATCAATCCAAGATTGTGCAGAAGGTAATTGAATCCCGCCGAAGTAACTTGGCTGCTATTAACAGGTTACTTGAAAGGTACTCGGTGAGAGTTCCTAGTTACTTGTTTTACATTGCTCTTCCCCAGCTTTTTTCTCGATTGCTGCATTATGATGCTAAAGTCTATCATGTTATCCAAATGATTATTGTCCATGTGACCAGAACTCATCCTCGGCAAGCTCTTTGGCTTTTGTTTGCCGCTGTCAATTCCGATCGAAAAGAAAGAAAGGAGCGTGGTGACGACTTGGTCAAGAAGCTTTTGTCCACACCAGCAACGCTTCCTTCATCTCAAACCTTTGGTTTATCTCAGACTTTTACTCCTAACTCTGATGCAATGACACAAACCAATATCAAATCACTGGTGAACTCTGCTACCAAAGTAACGAAGGAGTTGAAAAGCCTGTCGCGTGCACCAGTTGACAAAAAACACAGACGACTTCGTCTCAGCGATCTTGGGTTTGATTCTAGTTGTGTTCCAACTGGGCTGGTCTTACCTGTAGCCCAGTGCATGTGCATCACTTTCCCCAGCCAGTCTGCAGCGATGAAGTATCATACGGCTTTTCCCAAAAACTCAATGATCACCATTGAATCTCTGGAAAATTATTGCGAAGCTATGTTTTCCCTTCAGCGTCCCAAAAAGATTGCGCTCATTGGTAGTAATGGACGGCGTTATCGTATTTTGTGTAAAGACAAGGATGATGTTCGCAAAGATGCCAGATTAAACGAACTCACTAGAAGCGTTGACTCTCTGTTGAAGAAAGACCCTATGGCCTCTAAAAGAAGACTGGGAATTCGTACCTACTGGGTCACCCCGCTTTCCGAGGATGGCGGCCTAATTGAGTGGGTTGACGGCGTCAAGCCGCTGAGAGAAATCTTGGTTGAAAACTACCGGGCAAGAGGCTGCAATACAAACTTTTCCATCATTGGTCAGGGCCTGCCTCCACTTGAAAAATACCGAGCGTTTGTTCAGTACTACCGGCCAGTACTTAAATTTTGGTTCATTGAAAATTTCCCTGAGCCTAGCTCGTGGATTGATGCTAGAACTAAGTATGGACGCTCGTTGGCGGTTATGTCTATAATTGGGTTTATTCTTGGGTAAGTTGTGACATTTTTTTTAGTCGCTATTTTTGTTTTTTAAACACTAACTTAATATTTTTAGACTTGGTGATAGACATGGAGAAAACATTCTTTTTGATCAAACTGATGGAGGAATTATGCATGTCGACTTTGACTGCCTGTTCGATAAGGTATGATACCCTTGACAGCGACTGACGTATTGTGTTACTGTTACTAACAATTGCAAAATTAGGCTCGAGCCCTTGGTGAGCCAGAGTTAGTTCCGTTTCGCCTCACTCATAATATGGTAGACGCACTGGGCGTGTCTGGATATGAGGGAACGTTTAGAAAGTCTTGCGAAATCACGCTGGAATTTTTAAGAAATCATCAAGATATGTTTTTGACTAACTTGGAGACCTTTCAATACGACCCGATCAATGATTGGAAAAAGAAGAAGAAATTTGTGAGTATATTAACGATTAATTTTTGAACTTGCTGCTGGGGCGGTGAATATGATTTTTCCTGACCACATGAATCAGAAATCCCCAAAAGTTAATTTTCTGGGGTATCTTTATTTTTCACGTTTGTTTGCTAACATTTGTTCTTTTGATAGATTTCTAAAAAAATTGTTAAAAATGGATACAAGGCTGCAAACACGTCGGAAGAGGCGTTGACTTCTATCAAGAACAAACTGCGGGGTGTCTTGGTAGAGGAAACAACCCCACTGACCGTAGCCGGCGAAGTTGATACCCTAATAGTCCAGGCTACAGATGAAAAGAATTTATCTGGAATGTATCTGGGCTGGATGGCTTTCTGGTAAATAATTACCTTGTTATTTATAAATTGATAGAGATTTGCAATGTTAAATATTTTTACTTCATTTTTTGGTAATTGCTATTAAATGGTCATGAAAAATTCTATACAGATAATAATGTTTGAACTCAATAAATGGGTTGTTACGCTTGGCATTGATTCGAAATATGGCCGGGTTGTTTACACTTGTAACAAACCTTGCCGATGGGCTCGCTGCAGACCTTGCTCAAGTGACCGACCTCACCGCAGTTGTAGCAGAGCTGTCCCTGAGTGCAGTCTTTGCTAACATGGCCATACTGACCGCAAGAAAAGCACGACTGGTTGCGTTGTCTGTTGTACTTGCGGCCTCCATTGTTGAATTTGCAAAATGCAGAGATGTGGCCGGGCTTGCCGCAATTGTAGCAGCTCTTGATAGCAGCAGCAGCAGGGCCGGAAGGAGCGGTGGAATGTGAAGCGGGTTGTGTAGGCGCAGACTCAGGAACGGCTGACGCAGGTGCCTCAGCTTGTGCAATAACAGCGTGTGACTCTTGCTTCTTCGGCTGCTCTAGCACCGAGGAGGGATTCTCAGCCACAGACTTTAGCAAACACTCTTTTTTAGTCTCATTCTTCTCTTCGTCTTTCACTTGTTCGTCCTGCATCTTTTCCGAGTCGACCGCAGATTCCTTAACAGCCTCGTTAACGCAATTGCGGACCAAGTGGCCGGGCTGACCACACTGATAACAGGTCTTGCCCAGCGAGGGCTCGGAGCAGTCTTTGCTCAAATGGCCGTATTCTAGAAATCAAAATTAGAAAATTACCCTTTTTTTTTTATCGGATAAGATTAATCAAACATACGAGAACAGTTGTAACAAACAGGAGTACCACTCTTGGGACAAGCAGAGGCCTAAAAACGAACATGTCAGATTCCAAACAAGGAACATGATTCTATTACGGATTTGTGGTCGGAATACAAACCTTGTGGCCAAACTGTCCGCCTGAAAAAAGCCGCGAAAATAGTTAGTTTCTAGTTGATTTAAAAGCCATAGATCAGCCAAGTATGATTCAATGATGGATGATCTGATCCATCCTTTGAAGTGAGAGTTTATCATTAACAAAACGTACAATTGTAGCAAGTTCTTTTCAAACTCTGAAAAACCTGAGGGTAGCGGGTGGTCTGAGAGTATTCCATATTGCAAGAGATTTATATCTGAGGGAAATTTCCGTGATCCAGAGGCGGGAGATAAATAAGAAAGAAGGAAGTAGGGAAGATTTGAAATAAATGAAAAAAATAAAAAAAATAAAAAAAAATAAATAAATAAATAAATATTAATATTAAAACGAGAAACTTTTGTGCTGTAAAATTTTCTGTGGAACCCGGGGCAGATGAAAAATGGAGTTTTATTTTCTAAGGTATAAGCTATATCATATTTTTATTACCCTGCTATTAAAATGTCATAAGACAAGCTAATGTGTGCTAAACTGTACTAATATTTGCTAAATTTATTTCTTCTTTGGCCTTCCATCAGACAGAACAACCAAAACAAAATGAATAAGAAATAAGTAAATAAATGAATAAACAAATAAATAATAATAAATAAATAATAATAAAGGAAATAAACTAAAATAAAAGTAAATAAATGGAAGTAAATAAACATAAACATCAACCCGGAGAGATACCCGCATCAATTGATCCATGACTCCTAGTTTTCTCTTTTTTTTTTTTTTTTTCTTTTTTTCTCTTCCACCTTTTCTTTCCCTTCTTTCCTCCTCTTTCTTCTTCCCTTTGTCTCCATTTTTTTTCGACAATTTCAATCACGAGAATCCATCATCTTTGCTTTTGATATCTTCAAAGAAACCACTTTTCTCTTGCAATTGATCTCAACATTTATTTAAATCTTCAACAATGACTTCTGAGGTACGTCTTGACCAACTTGCTTTATTTTTTTCCTTCCTCCTACTTCTCTAGAAATCCTTAATCGCAGCAACAAGTCACACCATCGGTTTATCTTTCTACAGACTTTCACACCGGCATCTTCAGTTTTCACTGAAGATAGAGAAGATGATTTACATTTTTTAAAAAGGAAAAAAAAATATAAAAGAAACATTGTGTAAATACTAACATTCTTTGCCCTTTTTTATTTTCATGTGTAGAGAGAAACTAAGACCTTCCTCGCTAGACTCTGCGAACAGGCTGAGAGATACGATGAGATGGTTGAATACATGAAGGAGGTTGCCAAGTCTGGCGAGGAACTTACCGTCGATGAGCGCAACCTTCTCTCCGTTGCTTACAAGAATGTCATTGGTACCAGACGTGCCAGCTGGAGAATCATTTCCACTATCGAGCAAAAGGAGGAGCTCAAGGGTTCCAACTCTACTCATCTCCAGGAGGTCAAGAGCTACAGATTGAAGATTGAGAAGGAACTCGAGGAGGTCTGTAACGATGTTTTGGCTGTCCTTACCGACTCTCTCCTCCCCAAGGCTGAGTCTGGTGAATCAAAGGTTTTCTACTACAAGATGAAGGGTGACTACCACCGTTACCTTGCTGAGTTTGCTTCTGGCGACAAGAGAACCCAGGCCGCCGATGCTGCCCACGAGGCTTACAAGAAGGCTACTGACATTGCCCACACCGATCTCTCCTCTACTCATCCCATCCGTTTGGGTCTCGCCCTGAACTTTTCTGTTTTCTTCTACGAGATTCTCAATGCTCCGGATCTCGCTTGTCAGCTTGCCAAGCAGGCCTTTGACGATGCCATCTCTGAGTTAGACACCCTCTCGGAAGACAGCTACCGTGACTCTACCCTCATCATGCAGCTCCTGAGAGACAATCTTACCCTCTGGCAGAGCGACCTCGACGCGCTGCAGAATAAGGGCGAAGAGGCTGCTGCCGCTGAGCCCAAGAAGGAGGACGTTGATGAGGAGTTAAAAGATAACTAAGTGTGTTTATGTTTACATAATTCTATTGTAAGAATAAAACGAAGAAAAAAATTTGAAATGTTAAAACAAGTCTCTTAAACTGTTTATTTTTCATTTTTGGTGGTTTTTTTTTTTGTTTTAGTTTTATTTTTTTTTATTTTTTTTTTTACCATTTCAGTTTTTTCTCAAATCTTGTATTTTGGGGTTAAGCTAATACTACAATTATTCGGAATTCAGTTACATTAATTTTGTTGCTTGAAGGTAAAGCCCAAATATTTTTGCTGATATTTATGTTTGGCATTTGGGTCTCTGGCCAACCGTGACTCCAACTTTTTCCGGTGCATGATAATATCTACGTAGATATTTTGAATGTCAGGGGACTCAAAGTCATCAAAATATTTGCAATCGGCATCATGATCAAGACTGGGAACAAAAGGGGCACCCATGCGGTTTTCCGGGCTCATTGTGGTAAAAAAGGGGTGCTGGAGTATCTCGCAGCTTGCTTGGTATCTGCGGGTTGGTGCTGTCAGAAGCCGATTGATAAGATCCCAGGAAATCTCGTCAATGTAGCCTTTGGCAACCAACTCGTCTGCAGTAGGCAAGCGCTGCTCCTGTTTATCATGAGGAGCCTGTGCGGTAACAGCCGACTGGGACGCATGGAAGGCGACTGAGCCGAACATTAGCCGACCAGCCGCTGCTGACAATGGGTGTTGGGTGCTCTGGCCATACCCTGTTGCTTCCACACTGGGCGTTGCACCATCACGCTCCGAGGCTGCAAAAGGGTCAGTATTTATGGCCGAGTATGAGCAAGGCCGCACGAGAACCGCGCGCCTGTGTTCAAGGACTGCCTGGTATTGCAAAATTAGATTGGGGTCTGCTTGAAATGGCGTTTTTCCGGTAAACATTTCGTAGTAGATACATCCGAGTGCCCAAAAATCCACAGAGTTGTTGTAGGGATGACAAAGGACAACATCAACCGCCATGTATTCAACTGACCCAACCATTTCTTCAGACCATACAGAAGGATTACTCATGAGGGGCGGAGCCGACAAAGGCAGATGACTTACTGGAGAACTCTGAGTTTTGTCGTAGTCGTTTCCGCCTTTTGTGTCGTTGTTGTCACTAATCCTGACATTGTTCATGCCTTCACTAAACTGCTCTGTATCTCTTTTAAATTGAGTCTGAAGACTAAATATGCGACGTTGAGAGAGGTTACCGCACGCAAGACCAAAGTCTGTCAGCTTGAGGTGCCCGCCGGAGTCAATTAAAAAATTCTCTGGCTTAATATCACGATGGATATACCCAAGCTCATGCACTGATGCCACAGCGTAAACCATCTCTAGCGCGTAGAACTTAATCTCTTTTAGCCCCAATGGCAACGAAGCGTTCAAAAATGTGCGAAAGTCTCCGCCGGGCAGATACTCCATAACAAGATAGAGTGAACTCTGATCTTGAAACGAGTAGAGAAGCTTGACCAGGTGTGGGTATCTGGCAGACGCCAGAATATCACGCTCCGTCAGGATCTGGAGTCGTTGGTCCTTGCGCTGAATGTGTAACTTGGGAATAGTTTTTAGCGCGCAAATCTGCTGCGTTGATTTGTGTCGCACAAGGTGAATCTCACCAAATGCTCCCTGGCCTATTTGTGTTACCGTTTCAAAGTCGCTGAGCTTGGGCTTGAGACGACGCTGCCGGAGAGTGGAGGTCTCAGAAAGAAAAAAAATCATTATCGCATTGTACTGATCTGGACCAGTGATATTTTCATAGATGCTGCCTTCGTTGTCTGGTAGACTCTGAGTTTGGAGAAATTGCAGATACCTTTCCTTGCGCTCTCTGAGGTATTTGAATAGGCTAGTGTAATAGTCAAAAAAGTCTGTATACCAAACATTAGACATATATAGTATATTACTAGGAATTTATTATAGGATAGCTGGATATACTTACGCTTATAAACAGTGATGCTATTTCTCGTTTTGCTTGCGTGCAAGTGTCGAGCGTGTTTATTTCCTCCTAGGTTTGGAGTGAATGGCTTTGAAAAGTGCTCAAACTGATGGGCTTTAAATCCGTCTTCTTTCAAAACTTCTGGATACATATCTTGAGTGACCAAAATTGTATGACCAGCCCACTGTCGTGTCAGGGTCTGTGGCTCCGACAGCTTTGTTGCAAGAGGCTCATCGTAGTCAGACGTATGAGTATCATGGTCTTCGTCGTTCGCAACTAAAGAGAGCACGCTATTATTCTGGTTGCTATATTTTTGCTGGTCAATGCAATTTTTTTGAGACTTGGGGTCAGCCCGAGGCTTAAAGATGTTTGGCTGCGACATGGGCAAGCTGCTAAGGTCGTTTTCGATACCCATAGGTACAAGCGGAGGTTCGGGGCTCGACTGATTGTACAATATCATAGAGCTTCAAGTATTCTCTAAAAATATTGAAAAAAGATGATCCAATCATCAGAACTAAATAAATGATGAGTACTTTTATGCCTTAATATTCTTTTTTTTTTTTTTTTTTTTTGGGTCTTGTCGCTGTAACATTGACACTGAAATCACAAACTCGTAGTGGTTCTGCTAGGCCCCGCCCAGGCCATCAGCCAAAAATGGAAACATATTAACGCGATTCTCAGAACAGAAAAAGTCCAAACACGAAAAAAGCTCAAATTTTACCACTAACCCTCGATAAAAAAAATTAAAAAATAAAATAGACTTAACGCTTGCACCACACCCCCTGGGGTATCTGATTGACAAAAAAAAAAAAAAGCTATGGTGAACTTTCTTACCGCAGATATTGCCTCCTCCTCTTCTATAGAGGAGATTGAGTACGACAACCCGCTGGCCCTTGCAGCTTCTAGTAATACCATCCCAGCTGCCATCCAGAGCCGCAAAAGCCAGGTATTGATCGGGCCCATCTTAGTGCAGGTGATCCTGGTGATTGACATCAGTCGCTCGAAATTGTCACTACTTGACGCGATTAAAGCCGACCCAAATTTTCCCCAGGGATCCAACACCAACGTCTTTGAGGGCTCACAGCGGGTGGCACGGCGGGCTATTGTCCGACTACCTGGATCATCCGCCTTCAACAATGGAGATGACGACGAAGATAGCACAAGCAACAACGCCAACAATAACAATAATAATGAGTTTACCGAGAATGGTGATCCGACAACTACATTTAAAACCCCCGCCAAGGCTATGCACAAGCTCATTCTTCAGGATACAAATGGTATGCTGGTTTACGCGATTGAGTTGCAGAAACTGGATTTTTTATCAATGACAACGCCACTTGGGTCAAAGCTCATCCTCAATCGAGTCAAGTTTGCCCGGGGCGTGGCCCTACTTGACTCGTCAAACACGAAATTGTTAGGCGGCCATATTTCCCATCTTGTTGAATCAACTAAACGACAACTAATAACCTACCTCAAGCAGGATCTTGAAGAGGCACCGCCATCAAGCAACTGAACCTTCTGATTTTTTTTCTATTCAAATTTTTCTCCCATTCACGTTATCTACAGATTATTATGATTTTATTTATTTCTTGCTGAGAGCATTCGCAATGTTGGTGGCTTCAACAACTGCACTGGCAACGGCGCCTCTGACACCTTTGTTCTCGAGAGCAGCGAGACCGCCAATGGTAGTGCCACCGGGGGTACAGACGGCGTTTCTAAGAACGGCAGGGTGTTTTCCCTCAAGCACCATCTGGGCAGCACCGTGGAGCACCTGCGCAGCGCACTCCTGAGCAACGGGGTAAGGCATACCCATCTTGACAGCACCGTCAGAAAGGGCCTCGATCATAAGGAAACAGAAGGCGGGGCCACTGCCGCAAAGAGCCGTTGCAACATCCATATACTTCTCGTCCATGAAAAGGCAACGACCAGTGTGGTTGAAGATCCAAGAGATAGAATCACGCACAGTTTCGTCAATTTCAACCTTGGGAAAAGAGACTACAGTCATGCCGGCGCCGATCTTGCTGGGCGTGTTGGTCATGGCTCTGGCAACAGTCGCGCCGGTCAGCTCGGTAAGCTGGTCAATGGTTTTACCAGCCAGCAGACTGATCACAGTCTTGCCCTTAAAAAGGTCCTTATCAATAGCAGAAAGAATGTCGTCGGCCAGGAAGGGCTTGCAGCCAAGAATGATCAAATCAGAATTTTTGACAATCTTATCGTTGTTGCCAATAGAAACCTTGACCCTGTCACCAAAGATTCCACTCAGTCTATCAACAGACTTTTGGCTGTTTACGGTGGTGAGGAACTTTCCAGGAAGGGGAGCCTTAATGTCCTTAGGATCGGTTGTGTTAGTAGCTGTGACAATGGCGTTAAGGACAGCTGTACCCATGGTGCCGCAAGCAATGACACCGATGGTGTAGCCGGGCTTAAGAACTTGAGGAGTAGGCATCTTGTTGTGGTCGGATTATTTTACAAGTAGATCGAAGAGCTTATCTTAGCTTTTGCAGAAGAAAGGAAATATGGGAGAATTTTATCATGAAAAAAAAAAAAAAAAAATCGAGAATACAAATAACGTTGTCCCTAACCCACAAATACATTATCGGTCCGGGTTTTGAATCCCGAAGAGTGATTATCTCAGGTCCCCAGCTGGCGCAGGACCCTAAAGGTAACCATTTTGAATAATATCTGTTTTCATAGGAGAAAAATAAAAATCAGTATAGGCTAGTCGCGATTCGCCGCCCATTCCCTAGACCTAACCACCCTATTTTTTTGAAATAACTTTGAAAGCACATGTAAACTCCAAAATAAAAAATATGTGAATAGACTTAAATATTTCGGATTTTTATTTTCTCTTCAGTTAAATGAACGAAAATAACATCCAAAATGCTGTGGAAGCATATTTGTCACAAAATGAAACGAAATCTATAAGAAAAATTGCGAATGAATTTGGGGTTGCCTACTCCACTTCGCGACCGAGTCAACGGAGCCAAACCCAAAAGCGAGGCATACGAGAACCGCCGGTTGCTTTCAAAGTATCAAAAGCATTTACTGGAAAGGCATTTGATATATTTAGCTTGAAAAAAACTTCTATAACTAGAATAGATGTCAGAAAAATGGCTGGAGATCTGAAGTACATTAGGCACCCATCCGGAGAGTCTAAACTGGTGTCCGACAGATGGCTTCAAGGATTCTTGTCCCGGTCCAAATATCTAAAAATACAAAAAAAAAAAGCATATTGACATGTCAAGGGTCCGAGAGAATGGTGCAAAGTTGATTTCATTATTTTTTGAGTTATATGTCTACTATATCGACACCTTCAACATCCTCCCAGAAAACATGTAGAATCTTGATGAAGCTGGGGTTAAAATTGGCGAATCAACAAGCAATCCGAAAGTAGTAGTTTCTGTTAGTTGTTCTAATACAATTTTTCATGATTCTTCTGAGCTTGTGACAGTGTTGGAAGTAGTATCAAAAACTGGCAAAATGGGGAAACCTCTGCTAATTTATAAGGGAGTTCACCACATGGTAAACTGGTTTTCTGACCATGTTACTGACAAATTTTATGCCGCGACATCTTCTTTACAGTTTATAAACAAACCGATGTTCTATGAATGGGTTTCAAATTAGTTCCTTGGGCTAAAGACAAATGGTCACTCCTATTGCTAGATGGGCATCTTACACACATCCAAGAGAGTTATGGCCGCGCTGATGACAAAAATGATTATTCCTTTATATTTTCCTTTTCATATAACTAATATTTTTCAACCTCTTGACAGAACTTGCTTTGGTCATGCTGAGATTTTGTTTAGAAGGAGGAATTCTCACAACTTTGGTGAAGGGTTGAACCCCACAAAGGCACACTTTTTGGAGAACTATGTGAGAATCAGAAAAGCAGCCTATAGTTCCAAACCTATTATAGGAGGTTGGAAAAGATGTGGATTACTAGAAAATAATCCAGATTTTGCATTGGCAGAGTACAGAAGGCAGATGCATCATGACACTCCTAACCACGAGGAATTTGTGCAAGAGAGCGCAGAATTGGATAAGATTTCTACTCCAAAAACTCGAGCAAGTCAAATAATTAGAGAAAGGCTTCTCAAAAATGCAGATGAGACTGCTCTTAGAAAAAAAATTGCAGTTCTATGGCGTGAAAATAACGAATTGTGGTCCGCACTTAGGTTGTCCCAGAAGACCCATGCTGATGAAAAAAGTTTAAGGGTGATAACTCAACTTGAAGCCAACCGAGATAAAAATAAGTTGATTAAAGAAAAAAAAAGCATTCAAGAAAAAGAACGCGTATACAGAAGCCAAATAATGAACTTATCTTAGACTTTGCAATTGTCAGGTTCAATGAACAGAATCCTATGGCTCGCCAGACGTCCAGTGTCTCAACTTCCGGCTCAATACTACCTTAAAATAAATTTAAAATCTATCTTTTATATATATTGATTTTATATTCTGTCTACTATACTTTTACAACGTTTTGAAATAATCTTTTTGTACATAGCGTTGATATTACAGTGTTTTGTTCATAATTTATATATGATTGGGTTTGTCAAAAAAAAAAAAAAAGTGATTGGGTCTTGGGAATGGGCGGCGAATAGCGACTAGCCTATGTATATCAAGTATCGAGAATCAAAATTATTAATTACTATACAGAGAACAGCTCACCGGGCTCCCGCTACGAAAGAGCTTTGCGGCTCATGGGAAATTTCGGCCTTCCTATATTTCCGCGCCTACGGCTACAGGTGCGCTACAAATAGCTCCAGACCGAGGTAGGCCTGGTGTCTTTTCCGTATAGAATTACACATAGGACACCTAAAATAAACAGATACTACTACTACTACTACTAACAATAATAATAATTATTAAACACTAAACCTCAAGCAAAGTTTCCCACAGAGCGTTGTCGTTCATGTAGTCATGAGAAAGAACAGTAACCAGGTAGTAAGTCTCATAAATACTGTCAAGCAGCTTGTAAGAAGCACTTTTTTTGGTGTACAAGCGCTGCCATTCCCTCCATATGCTGAATGCCTCTTCGGACCAAGCGGTGAAAGACTCTTCCTCAATAATCGTACTCTGAAGAATCTCTCGGTTAGGAAACACACCCCAGGTAACAACATTAGATGAACCACTGGCTAAGTTGGTAGCTAGTGTACCTTGAGAAGTGGCAGCATAGTAAGAGTAGATGTCTCCCTTCTCCTTGTTCTTTGCCGCAAGAATAGACTCCAACTTTTCGAACTGCTTGGGAGAGATGAAAAACTCGACAAAGGGTTTCTGGAATACACGACCGTTAACAGGGCCCCAACCAAAGATTTTATCACTGGACTTTGCAGCATTACATGCGGGCTGAGAAGCAACTGTGAAAAGACCGTGGCTATTGAGGTTGAGAAGCTCTTCCTGGATCAGCATAGTCTCGGCATCAAGAGCCTGGTCAGACCAAGGAATAGCATCTAACTGACCAGTGATGTGTCTCTTAAAAATAGAGCTGATATCCTGGGGATCGACAGGGTATCCCCAGATCTTATAGGCCTTTTTGTTGTCAACATGCAGACTGGGTCCATAACCGTCAATCTCACCAAACGCAGGTGAACGAGAGTCACCAAAACGACCGTTGGAAAAATCATCCCAGTTTGCTTCTCTACCTAATGCACCCTCACCAGTAGAAATTGCCAAAATGTCATCAGGAAGCTGCGACTTAATATCGGAAGCAGGACTAACACCAGATTCAGTGACAGTAAGAAACGCACTGTTACCATTTGTCTTCAGTTCGGAGACAATCAGTCGGTTGTGAGCGTTTACACTAGATTTTCTGTGAGGTCTGATAGTGCCAGGCGCAGGCGGTTCAATAATAAACTCAGAGTCATCACCATCAGAAATGGCAACAGAGCCTGAACTGCTTATGCTGGAAAATGAGGCACGGGCCTTAGCTTTCGCAGCGTTTGTGGAACTCGAGGGAATGAGGATAACAGGGCACTGTTCAATAATTTTTGCCACCGATCTCTCTAAATTTAGTGAGTAAAAGTGAAAGCCATTGACTCTACCCTCCGTTTTTTGATAGATGGTGCTAATAATGTTGCTCAGTAATTCGACGCCACGCTCTTTGACTTGCTCATCATCACCCTTAGGAATTTCATTGAAAGAGTCAAGCAAAACAGGAGGAATCGTAGCATGACTTAACTTCGAAGCTCTGACAAATGACTGGAAGGTATTGATCGGCATCAAACCAGGAATGATAGTGATCTTTTGTAAAAGAGGAGATGAGTGGTTTCTCAGCAATTGCTCAAACTCAAGAAACTTGTCGACATCGTAAAACATTTGGGTTATGATGAAGTCAGCACCAGCCTCAACTTTCTCTAATAAATATGGCAGATCCTTCTTAGAATCCTGACTAGAAGTATCCACGCCGTCGACGTGACCCTCGGGATATCCCGCGACACCAATGCAAAAATAGTCGCCGTGGTTTTTGCGAATATATCTAACTAGATCAACTGCGTAGTTAAATTGTGAGTCAGTGTTTGCTTGCCAGTACTCCTCGCCTCTAGGAGGATCGCCTCTGAGGGCAAGAATGTTACGGATTCCTGCATCTTTGGCACGCTTCAAAGCGTTATCGAGAACATCTTTATCCATATTGGTACAAGTTAGATGGAGACATGTCGTATTACCTTGCTTCTGAGCAAACTGAGCCAAGTCAAGCGACTTTTCAGCCGTCGAGCCGCCGGCGCCCCAAGTGATTGTGACAAAAAGTGATCCAAGGCATGTCATACGCTGGATACGCGCTTTCAAGTTTTCCAGACCCTAGAACGCAGAAAAAAATATATTTGTTAGCTTAGATACGCAAGACCAGCAACGGCGTAGAAGCTTACTGTTTTGGTCTTCGGCGGGAAGAACTCTAAAGAAAAAAAAGTTGCGTCCGGTTTGAGAGCCGCAATCAGTTCCTTGACGGTAGACATAGAGAAAATATAAGAATAAAAATATCAAGCAGAAAGAGGATGAAGTCCTGAGGTCGAGTAGAAAGAAAAGTGGAAAAGAGGAAGAGAAAAGACTCAGAGTAAAAAAAAAAAAAAAAAACGGAAATCGAAGTTTTTCGTTGTTTTTATTTTTTTTTTGTTTGAGAACCAAAACGTCCAGACTCGTGACATTAGCAACACAGGTTTCGCAATTTTAAGCCAAACCGACTCGAACGCCATCATCTTCTTTATCGCAACCATGGCCAATGGCAACAGTGACGAAAATGAAGATGAATCTTTGTTTGTGCAATCGGCAGAGGCGCCACCCGATAATCTGGCAGATGCCGCCATGGACGAGCTTTTGCAGCGCGAGCAGGATGCTGCTGCACCCCTCGCACCCGAGGACAATGAATTGACGCCGGTGGAAAAAGCTCGGATCTTGAACCAACAATCACAGCAACAACAAGTCGACACTTATCGTTTCTTCAAAACCCATCCAGTCACACTCTCAACAGTGCTGCCTTTTCAAAAGGAAATAGTTATAAAAATGCTTGCCAAAGACAGCTTGCTCATTCTTGGACGAGGTCTCGGTATGGTCAAAATTGCATCGAATCTGATTCATGCCATTGACGTTGCAGGAAACGGCTTAAATGATTTGGACATGTCGAAGCCCAAAGATGTACGCCCAGCTTCTAAAGCTGAACAAAGCCTTGTAATTGTTCTTGGTGCTTTGGATAGAGAGCTGGATACAATTAAAGAGGAGCTGAGAGAACTGTCTATTATTGACGGAATCAGTACGATATTTCCTGAAGACGAAGATCTTGTTACCGAAGATGAAAACAACTTACAAACCGGGCAGAAATTGACAAATAACCGGCACCGAGGTGTCACGATTCTCAAGACTGATTCGCGCTACACAGTCGAAAAGCGGGCATCGCTTTATGCAAAAGGCGGCGTATATATCGTTACGTCGAGAATTTTTATTGTCGATATCCTTTCAAATGTTATTGATCCTAGTAAAATTACAGGTATTGTGGTTATGCATGCTGATAGAATTACACACCATTCTACCGAGTCGTTTATTCTCCGGGTTTTCAGGCAAAAAAATAAACTTGGCTTCATCAAAGCATTGTCGGATGTGCCTGAAAACTTTAGCGGATTCTCGCCACTGGCCACTGTCATGCGTAATCTACGGGTTAGCCAGGTGTTTCTGTGGCCGAGATTCCATGTTGAAGTTGATGACTCACTGAACCTCAAGCATCTTATGTACACTAGTTCTCGCACGGGTCAACTTAAACGTCCTCAGACAACCGATATTTCTTCTGTAATCGAGATTGAGGTCGAGCTGACTGAGTCTATGAAACAGATACAAACCACTATTATGGCCTGTATCGAGGAGTGCCTTGGCCGAATTAAAAAACTACATGCTCAGATTGACATTGACTTTTGGAATCTCGATAGTGCGATGTCGCAAAATTTTGATTTTATTGTTCGAAAGCAGATGGATCCTATTTGGCATAGACTTTCTAGCAAGACTAAGAGAGATGTATTTGATCTAACTACACTTCGGCAACTTTTAGTAAATTTGCCATCTTACGATCCAATCACTTTTTACAAGGCAATTGACACAATATATTTTCAGGGTATTCCTCAGCCGGGTACTTTGAAAGATCCAGACTCACGAATGCTTTTCTCCGACTCGTTTGAAACGCTATTAGAGGTTTCACGGAGACGGGTGTTTGGCGATAGACTCAAAGGTAACACATCTGATAAAACCAAACATACGATTGAAGAGCTGCCAAAATGGGACCAGTTGGCCAAGATTCTTGAAGAAATTGGTGTGGAAAAATCTAAGCAAAAAGGTATGGACGGTCCAATTTTGATTATGTGCAAAGACCGGAAGACTTCTCGACAATTATCTTGGTTCCTTCGAACAATGACAGAAATTGAATCGTCTGGCTTTAAGTTCTACTCGGGTCAGAAACATTTGACAACGCTTTTAAACGAATTTAAAAGTTGGAGGAAGTCATTAGTAATTGTACGTCGGCAACTTGATGCTAATAGACGCGAATGCAACAATACGGCAAATCAAAAAGGGAATTATAAAGGCAGCACAGCCAATAACAATAATATCCATGGGGGTAATAATAATAGTAATAATAACGACACTAGCCGAGGTGGTGGTCGACCCCTTAACAAAAGACGAAGAATAAGAGGCGATTCTGCTGTTGTAGTTAACTCTCAAGTGTCATCAAGAGTATCGACTAACACAACTGACAATGTTAATGCTGCTGACCCAGATCTTGAAATTATGGAAACTGTCTTTGAAAATGACATCAAGACTGAAGAGGTTGAAGAGGATGAAGATTTTGAAATTGTCAATGTACAGAACAGTGTTCAGATTCTGGATTCAAATGACTTACTCTTGATTCACACATATGACAAACAAAACCAGGAAGAAAGCCTGTTACAGGAGATATCCCCATCTTTTATCATTATGTACGAGCCTGACACGACATTCATCAGGCGTGCAGAGATATACAGGTCCAGTAACCCCTACAAGCAGGTCCGGGTGTACTTTATGTACTATGGAATGTCTGTCGAAGAGCAGCGGTATTTGGCAGCTGTTCGCAAGGAGAAAGATGCTTTTACCCGACTGGTTCGCGAAAAGTCTGGTTTGCCTATCACTATTGTTAACGATCTCGACACAGAGGACCCAGAAGCCGTGTATAAGCGACTTTCTAAGGCAGGTACTGCTGGTAACAATAACACCAAAACTAGAATCGCTGGTGGCCAGATTGTAAACCGATTGCCACGCGAGCCAATGAGAATTTTGGTTGATCATAGAGAGTTTATGTCGTCACTACCCAACATGATTCACTTAAAGCATATTAGTGTTATACCGTTGCAGCTAACTGTAGGTGATTATATTCTCTCTCCAAAGATATGTGTGGAAAGAAAATCAATCCCTGATTTAGTTGCAAGTTTTAATTCAGGCAGACTGTATACACAGTGTCAGGCTATGTTCCGTTATTATGAGCAGCCTGTTTTGCTTATCGAGTTTGATGAAGCCAAGTCTTTTTCATTTGAAACATTCAGTGATCTTCCCGGTGGTGGCGGTGGTGGTTTAGCTAACAACACAATCAGTTCAGCCGAACGAAGTAAGCTGATCAGAGGTGATATTCAGGCCAAACTAGTTATTCTGTTACTTCAGTATCCCAAGCTTAACATTATTTGGTCGTCATCTCCCGAGCAAACCTCTGAGATTTTTTATAATCTTAAAATCAGCAATGGCAGCCAGGAGCCTAATATCGACATTTCTATGAGTTACGGTCTTAAAGACGACCTTATTGCTGAAAGTGATCGTGACTATAATCACACTGCTATTGATTTGCTTAAATCTATTCCAGGTGTCACAGAGGGTAATTTTAGAATCCTCATCAATACGTATCGGTCATTGCAAGATTTGGTCAAGGCCGATACAAAGGAGTTAGAGGAGTTGCTGGGATATGCTGCAGGAAAAAAGGCTTTCGAGTTCATAAACAAAAGTTTCAATTAATTAAGAAAAAAAAAAAAGTGTTTGGAAATTTATGGCTTTTATCTTTTTTATAGACGATATATAGTATATTACATATCAATAGTATTTTTTGTGACGTAAAATGCTTTTTTTAACACAACTTAAGTCTGAAATTACATTGATTTTTTTCTTAACTCAAATGCAATACATTTCGTTTTTTAAAGTTATCAAGTCAAAATTTGGAAACAGTCAGTTAATTCCATGTATTTTGATCGAGTTTCATTCAATTTACGGCAATCAATATCCGCAACTTGAGAAATCCAGAAGTCGCTTTTTTTTTAATCAGTTTATTGTCCTTATAACTATTTAAAAATTATACACAGAAGACATTAATACAACAAAAATAACCCATTAGCGGGGAATGCACCATTAATTATATATTTCATTCACTTCGATGGCACCGAATTTTCCACGAGCTTAGTCCGTGTGTCAAGAGAAACACGACATGATCGTCACTTCAGTGCGTTATGTTGAGTGGGAGGGCAAGCTGGTAAAACCTTGACAGGTTATGCAGTTAAGCTGACCATCAATTGAGGAGGTGCGGTGACGAATCGAGAAACTTGACCACCGCTTCAATGCCTTTCTTGGTGTCAAGTAGGACATTGATGTCAAGCTCCGGGGAACATGTTTTCAGGTGCGTACGCCCCGGTTTGCAGAGGGTGCAGTTCTTCAGCAGGCGCACAACCGTTTCAGGCTGGCCACGTTCGCACTTGTGATTTCTATCCAAGACTTACATCCTTTTAAAATAGGATCCAATAACGCCATGACTAGTTTTAAATTGCACCACCTTGCTGAGGGTGTGACAGTTCGCTTTTTTCATGATGCTGCAAAGAGGACTATAGTTGCCTGGGTCGCCATAGAGGCCAGGCTTGGTGAACGACCTGTAAAGGCCGCTCTTAGAACTCTCATCATATTCTGATCTACAGGCTGAACGAGCTTGAGCTCTAATGTTCAGTGATTTTGGCAGCCTTGAACAACATGTTTATTTTAGCAAGCTTCCAAGGTGGTCGGGTGTTCCAGAAGACATCTTTTCCAGCTGATTCTATCTGACAAGTCTGATAGAATAACATTGCTAGCGGTTCATTTTCAGCCACAGGGCCTTGCCTCTTAATCAGCCTCCTAACTGGGTTCTTTGGGCTAACATCCCTCAGAGCTCTCAGAGAACATCGCTTACCAAGCTCCTCAGCTCGCTTGCAGAAAGGTGGAACACCCGCGTCCCGCTGTAAAATGCAAATTGCAGTCGTTTTAAAAGCACCCAAGGTCTTCCTTAAAGCAAGATTTGGAATACTTCCAAGTTTATCCTTGTAAATCCTTGGTGTTCTTTGATACCATACTGGACTAGCGTACACCATGACTAGCCTAACGCATGAAACGTGGAGTTGCCTCATAGTCTGACCAGTAATGCCTCTAAGGACACCATCTAGTCTTCCTATTGCGCCAACCGCTTTTGTAGACCTAGAAATCACATTTTTAGCGTGTTTGGCAAAGGAAAAACTGCGGCTAATAGTAACAACTAAAAGTTTTAGGCTGCCCTGAGCATGTCTCCTCGGTGCACCGTTTACTGGAATTACAAGTTTCATCCTCCACTTTCTTGCTTGCTTTCTTTTTCCGGGGAAGCGAGGTCGTATATGGATAAAACCGACTTTGTCGCCATAATCAAATTCAGTGTGAGACCCTACGGCCCAGTCATGACATATTTTCAGTACATCCGAAAGCTTAGTGAAGTTCTTGTTTGCGTCTCTTCCGCTCGTGTAGATAGTGATATTGTCAACAAAACTAATCACTCTAACACCAGCGTCGCGTATGGTCCGGTGAAGATCGTTCGTGCATATGAGAAATAACAGAGGAAAGATTGGCAATCCTTGCGGTACGCCTGTTTCCACCTTTCTCGCTTCAGAGAGATTCCCATCAATAATAAGGCTTGTCTTTCTCGCACTCACGAACCTAGACACCCAACTCTTGGCAGCCTGAGGGAGATCCATGTTCTCCATGGCCTTTACTAAGACTCCTTTGTCAACATTGTCAAAAGCTCCTTTGACATCAATTGCTAAAACTGATGTTGTCTTTTTCCTTACTATGTTTTGGTCAACATAGTGAGTCAAGCTAACCAGCGCGTCTACAGCTGAATACCCTTTACGCACTCCAAACTGATACTTTGAAATAGATTCTGAAGTTAGTGCCGAGAGTTTCCTTTGCACAATCTTCTCTAAGACTTCACCCAGACAGTTAAGAAGAGTGATGGGCCGGTAAGATTTAGCCAGCTTTTCAGCTCTCCCTTTCTTTCTTAGAGCCACCGTGTACCCCTCGCGGAAAGCTTTAGGGTGGTGGCCTATCCTCACACACTCCCTAAAGAGTCTGGCAAGGAGGGTCTTGAATGGTCTTATCTTCCAAGCATGCTTGATAGCAATTGTCTTGATTCCGTCAGGGCCAGCGGCCTTGTACAAAGACTGAGTCAATATGGCTTCCTCAATTTCTTTGACTTTAAGCTCAGGCCACCTTTCGTCCCCTTCCCTGCAGAAAGGAACTGTCGGCAAACGTACCCCGGTTTTTGTTAGAAAAAGCTCAGCAAAAAGCGTGTCAACGATTTCTTTAGTAGACTTTGCTATTGAGCCATCCTTCCTTATAAGCTCCAAAGTAACCCCTCTTGATTCTACCCCTCTAACATACGGCAACACATCCCACAGGTTCTCAGAATTTCTAGTGCATAAAAACTGGTTCCAGCACTCACTTTTAGCTTGAACTATAGCCTCTCGAAACTCGTGCTCACTGGCCTCGGCTTGCTGTTGGTTCTCCGGGGTTGGATCACGTTTAGCCTGCTGTCTGACCTTTCTGTTTTCGTCTCTCATAGCTTTGAGGTTGTCTGTCCACCAGCGTTTGCTGCGCTCCACAAGTCTTATTTCTGGAGTAGAAACCCAGAGACATGATCTGATAAGCACCGTTAGTGATTCAGCCAGCTTGTGAGCCATACTTTTGCCCGTGCAGCTTGTGTTAGCCAGCATCAGCTCATTTCTAACCTCTTTCAAGCATCTTGAAAACAGCTCCCAATTTGCATTCTTGTAGTTGAGCCCTCTACCGTAGTTAGTAAATTGCTCGCCGCCACCCCATTCCCACTGACTAGTGTCTGTGGTATTCAAATGCCAAACTTGTAGAAATGATCACTTCCCACGTCTTGACTCTCCTCAGAGTAACACAAGCCGGCGGTTTCCTTCCCAAAGACGAGGTCGATAACTGAGCCATTTTTGTGAGTGGGGTCATCTGGGTCAGTGAAAAGAAAGTAGCCATGCTCATCAGCCCATTCAATTCAGTCCCTTGCCAGTTTTTCAATGTGCTGGAGTTCAATTGTGCTTTGTCAACGTGGGTGGTGGATGTTGAAATCCCCCGCTAATACTCTTGTTGTAGTTTCGTCTTTGGTAGATTTCTCCATAAACATCATCAATGGGAGAACCTCTTAGGACATTTTGTTGTAAATGTTTGTAACCTCAACACCTTCAATGCTAATAGTTACCATGTTATCATCAGTCATTGTCTTCACCTTAACGACCTGGCGATTCAGTACTACCGACCTCTTACCAAAAGTTATGGCGCGTACATGTTCTGCCGTCTCGTCACACATCATATTCCAGCTGCTATGGTGCTTAGCCCGACCCCTCAAACCTGGCTCTTGTACTAATAAAATGTTATAGTCGTCTTCCAACAACTCGTCCAGAATAGCGGTTTTGTTGTTGCAGTTTACTTGGCCTACTCGCAGAGGCCCGCGCGTCGCTTCCCGTGTACTACCTTTATTGATCATGAGGGATAGTATCGAGAAACTGGTCGTTTATGTCCACTTCAGCAATCGTTTGCTCCGGCTCTGTCTCATTTTCCTGAGTCTGTGCCTGGCCTTGATTACTCAACTCTACTGTTTAAGAGGCAGCAGTAAGGGTTGTCTGAGTGGTTCTTTTGTCGGTCGCCTTGCGCTGGCTAGCTTTGGGCGGTCTGTTTTCCCATTTTCTTGCGTCGCAGCGTTGGTCGATCAAGAAGACGCCTTTTATGCAAATGTGCGAATATTGGGTTTCATCTTTAAGTGCCACGATCAGCGAGAAGCACTTAGACTCCTCGGACCTGATAGATCTAGATCTGACGGCTATGTGTGGGTCAGCTAACTAGATGTCGTTTGCGTATTCAATTTTATTTCTGAGCTTGACAGGATCGATGAGCTTACCGTCTTTAACGAGACCGTCTTTCAGCACACCATCTACTACGACTTTGTGCCAAGGGGTTGTGTCCTGAATTTCTCCGAACTGGCTCAAAATCCTGGCCGTATCAGTCTGAATGTCTCTTAGTTGGATAACAACATTTTGCTTTCTGCTTGATTTAGAAGTCGCTTATTAATTAATCTTGGCCATTGTTTCTATAAACACTCTTCACTAAGAATCCAAAAGTTTTATGAGCAGGGAGATAACGTGTTCCCGCCAAACTGAGTACATACGGGCCATGATGTTACGTAATAATCGAAGTTAAAGAAAAAAGCTCCTTTCTCAGAGTGGACAGAGCTGAGAAAGTCTGCGCAGCAGTCAACAGCAGACCAGGCCAGATTTCACTGAGTTTGCACTTGTCAAAAAAATCTATCGCCTCAGATGCACTTCAGATTTCCCTGGTCTGGTTATCAAACTTTCTTAATGAAGAGGGCTTGCGTCTCATGGAAGACCCCTGGTCTTCCCGAATTTCCCCACCTTTGGATCCAGGTGCGATGCAAATAGCATCAGATCAAATGAATCTAGTGTTTTCTCTGTATATAACTCTATTTAGTGCATCTAAACAACTTGATTCTACATTCCAGTTTAAAAAAACCGAGTAATGGCAAGCATTTGGTAGGATTTGTACATTAAAAATGACACAACTTACTAAAAGAGATAAAGTATTAGGGATGTATATACTTGAGTATTTATTATCGGGATCAATTTTCATAAAATTACAGTCATCGTGTACTGTATCTACACATCAAGGCTAAGATGAATGATATTTTCTGTTTTATTGATTGAAAATCATGAATGTAGGTGTACATTTTAAGTTCTATAAACTATTAATTTTAAAATTCATTGATTTTTATTGCTTTTTTTTTTATTTTGACAGATTGTTGGAAAATACTATTTATTTTTGTTGTTGCATGGCAAGTGTTTTTCTTATGAGGACTAAATTTCATGTTTGTGTAGAGGATACCTCGACAAAACATCAAAAAATTGTTCATGAATACTTATACGCTTGGCATCATTATTCACCTAACGTTCTATTAGTCATGAATAAGCAAACTGATTTTTCATGAATGAGACATAGCATATTTCTGTTGAATGTAGAGTAGATGTTGATAAATCTTTTTGAAAAAGGAAATAACTACCAAAAATTTTCAGTGATCTCATTAGTACCTGAAATACAAAGTTTTTGAATAATGTCTACTTTGAGATATATTAATGATGTATGAAACAAGGCTCAAAACGGATTCAATTTTAGAAAAAAAAAAATTGGAATATCGGCAATGCGATAAAATGTTTGTGATAATTAGATCAAACTTTATCAAACTATCTACTAACCAGTGGACCAAAACAAACGAGCATTGCATGGAGTTCAGGGCCTATATATATTAATTTTACCGGTAAGTAACTGAGAAAAAAAAGGATTCAAAAAATTATGTACTTTGCTCGAGATTAATGCGGGTAGGAAACAATTTTGGTTTAATTGACTGTGTCAGCTCAGGGAATCCAACATCAACACTGACCTCTATTTATTATTCAGTGTGTTTCTTTTGTGTCAAAACTAGCTTCAGAAGATAAGTTTTGCAATGTAACTACTAGTATTGTAAATTCAATATTGTTAAGTAAAAATGCCTGTCTCAAACCAGGAATTCTATCAAAAAGAAAATAGGAACAAAGGCTGCCATTTACTATCCCAGACTTTATTGTTATTAGCACTTGAGAAAAGTTTCACCTTTATATGGTTCTTACTGAAAAGCTTTTGCTGTTCATAGAATAGTTTTGATCTTTTTGAGTTTCTGCACCTATGGATAGCACTTGCCTTACAACTGATACTACAATAAGGGAAGGCTGAAAACTGTTAAGATATCTTAATTTTTTTTTAGTTATTTAAAAAACAGAGTCGTATGATAATAATAATAATAATAATAATAATAATAATAATAATAATAATAATAATAATAATAATAATAATAATAATAATAATAATAAT
>JAJMRT010000136.1:0-19007 GCA_030558065.1 Geotrichum phurueaensis
TTTTTTTTTTTTTTTTTTTTTTTTAATGCGCGCACTGACTCTCGCGTCGCACTGACTCTTCCACCTTGGATTACTGGCCGCTGCCACTGTTCCAAATCCTAATTCTCTTGACTGTGGCTGATCTATCAGAGTAGATTAACCAGTATACCTTCTTTCATGAGAAATAGAGGGAGAGAATACAAACAGTTAATAATAATAATAATAATAATAATAATAATAATAATAATAATAATAATAATAATAATAATAATAATAATAATAATAATAATAATAATAATAATAATAATAATAATAATAATAATAATAATAATAATAATGAAAAAGGACAGAGTTGGTAAACGGCATTATGTGACGGTGTCTAGTTACAAAAGCCTACAGTATTTACTGGCACCAAGCAAATCACCAAGGAAATTCCATAATCTAAAAAAAGAAAGTAAACCCCGTGGCTGAATTAGATAGACATGCAAAACTTTCTTATTGCTTGCATCTAGTACAAAGGAATCCCATTTTACCTTCTCCATACAAAAGTTTTCAGTGGTTACTATGTGAAAAAATTGTTGCTGACCACATTCATCTCTTCTTTTTTTGTTTGTCTTAATTTGCTAATGAATTGCTTCAAGATTGCTTAAGAAACTGAATGTTTGAACAATCATTGAGTAAATACACTTGGTTCAACCATCAAACTACTTGTCTCATTTGATTCTTTAGTGAGACGTACAACTGTATATTTAATTGTCACCTAACTTTAAGCAGTGTGTGCTAGCCATACGTATCAGTGTCCATTCCTAAGCCGACAGAATAAATTGAACGCTTATAGTAAATGGCATGGAGGTTGCCCTGGACCCTATTTTTGGTCCAGTACCAGCTGTCAACTTTGCCCTGTTTTAATTTTATTTTTTTAATCGTTCCTTTTTACTCCTGGTTTTTTTATTTTTTTATGTGAGAGTATATGTGTATATCTATATAGCCTACACGATTTATTTCCGGTTGGCGGTTTTCATAATATATATTTTCTTCCCGCCTGTCGAATCCACCAGATTTAAAGTAATGCTGGTGATCAAAGGTTTGAGCATTATGCGGTAGAACATTAGAAGCAACCCACCGGTGCACATGAATAATTACGATGATCAATTGGGGAAAATAAAAAAAAATAAAAAAATTACTACAGTATTGCCAAAAATAATTTTCTTGAACAATAAAATATAATTTAATAATAATAAAATAACTAAGGGCGGTTTGTACATTAAAAATTACTGGGAAAATAATAATTCAAAGAGGTTAACCAGGAGGTAAATCAAAAATGAAAATAAAACAAAATAGAATCATAGATTAATTATATTCACAATTTTTTTTTTTTTTTTTTTTTTTTTAAAAAATTCAAGTATTAAAACAAACGGACCAGAGTTCTGATAAACTGATTTGCCTCTACCACCATAATTGCCAGGCCAGCAGCTGCGAATAGACATGTTTTAATTACTGCCCGCTTGCGTTCAGCCCAACTCTGCCCACCCCCCGCAGAACTCCAGGGCTTGAACACCGTTTTGTTGGAACCGTTGCCAACTGCTGTAGAATATTCTACGGTTTACCAACCTGCCAATATCCAGCAGCAAATCAAAGGGCAGGAAAATGCCGTCCACTAATCACAAACTGGTCGCGTGGCTACTTTAAGTCTTATTATGGGCACCACTCATATGCCCGTTACCAGTTGTTCAAGTCCTTGGCAATATGTACATTGATAGATAATCAGGTTATTATCCTTACAGTTAATAGTTACAATATGTACATGAAAAAAAAAAAAAATTTAAATTACAATAAATATTCAATGTCTATGGAGCTAAACGCTGGTGGCTTGCCTATATATCGATTTCTCGTTTGAAGCTGCCTAATTGGTCGGCAGTCAGAGCTCTAGATACGACTGAGTAGACTGCAATTCCCTCTTGATTCAGTTGTAGCCCACTCATACATATGGGTAAAAAAAAAAAAAAAAAAAAAAAAAAAAAAAAAAAAAAACTGATTATGAAAACTGCAGTGCGCAATTCATCGTGAAATCTGTGTATATTTCAAGTCTTTGGTAAAGACTTTTTTTTTTTTTTTTTGCAACTTTACCTTGCATACCTGCTCTCATTTTAGGCGCAATTCTACTGCAGACGAGATTTGAGAATAAAAAAAAAATTGGATGTGACCTGGCGGAACAACCAGCGAAATCAAAGAAAAGTGATTAGCCTCTCAACTAGACTGTCATCGGCTCTGCGATGGGTCATCCGCCTAAAGGTACTCCAATTCCACACCCTGATCACTTTCATTTTATTTTATTTTTTGCAGTTTGACAAAAAAAAAATTAGTTACATCCTTCTTCTAGATAAATTTCCCACAGTATTAATATTCAAAGAGCTTCAATGCCGAGACACATCATTTTTGCCTCGATCGAATCAATTTTATATAAAAAACTAAAATTACTACAACAGCTTGCTACAAACCGCGATCTTGTGAGAGTTTTGAGTGTCACAGAAGGGCATCTTGTATTACCTTACATAGCTGTCGGTTATATTGTCGCAAGAGTACGCGCCGGTAGCTTTAACGTTACCAAAACAAGTTTTTTTTCCCCCAGATTACGCGGTCCGAGTTAAATTGGGCGTGAGACAATAGCCCACGTATTCTATAATTAAGACTTGTCTGGATAAAGACATGTACATGAATCTTTTTGGATTTTAGCTCGACCCTGGGGCTCTGAGAGCTTCCCCGGGGGTGGTTTTGGAAAGCGTTAGTCTACCCCTTACTAAGGTCATAACTAGCTATAGAAATGTGCTAGTACTAGCAGCTACACGTGAAGGCGACATATTTAACCGACATAGGATAAATCAACAGGGGTGTTTTGAAAAGCGCCGTTGACAAAAAAAAAAAAAAAACAGGTGTACGCGCACCTTTCTAGGTGTACAATTGGTATGTTAGTTTGCTTGTTATCTTTATTTTATTTCTGTGTATCAGCGCAGTTTCTAATTTCCATCTGCCTACCTTCAAATAACGGCCAGGTTCACATTTTCTCTATAAGCAAAATGCTAATATTTTGGAGATTGTAATAGTTTGCGAAAGAGTACCTCCTGCGACGTCTTGAAAAAAAAAAAAAGGCAGCGGTACCGCCGTTGAGAATCAGGCTAGAACATGTCTTTTAGTTGACATGAAAATCCTGTTAAAGGCCAAAAAAAAAAAAAAAAAAAAAGTCAAAGTTCGACTACACGAGTAGTAAATACATAATCAACAAAATCCAAGATGAGAACTTGGCAAACCTGCCAGTGCTAAACAAGGCCAAAGAAACCCCGAATGAAAATTGCGTGTAGGTCGCTTCAGAATATTGGAAGGCACTGAGAACCAGAATACGAGTTAACAAAACAACCCTTCAGAACAAATGACAAGAAAGAGATCAGAAGTTTATGACAATCAAGTCGCGAAATAATACAAGGAGATCACCAAAAAAGATAACACAAGTCTAAGAATTAACATAAAAAAGCTAGTCACTGCTGAAGTATTCAAGTAATTTTTTTCATGAATTACTGAGTCTATTGACACAATTCAGAACAAGCAACGGAAACATTGGCGAATATTTGAAAAAGATAGGGTCCCCAAAGACTACTACAACGGCAGGTGTGGTGAGTTTGAGACTAATCATTATATTATTAAACACTGCCAGAAAACGACATCAAATAGACAAGTTTTCTACGGAGCATCTCCAGACCTGAACCTAGCCTCACTGTTGAATACACCAAAGGGGCCCCAGGCTATGAACGAGCAAGACTGAGCACAACCAAATAAGGCAATAAGGTCCCTGCACAACAATAAAATTCGAATCCCACAAGCTGCAAACAAAAAGAAAAAAAGACCACAAAGCCAAAAATCACAACAAGCTATGCTTACAATGGTCTCAGAACTTGATCAAGAATCTCAGGCGGCGCCAAAATAAGCTGGTACGGGAACAACCGAGTTTCTACTTCATGAGAACAAAAATGAGAAAGAAAAAAAAAAGCAGCCATTGGGGACTTTATTAGAAACCTGCAAGGCCAGAATAGGCTCGGCAAAATAGGGTTAGACTTGATTGAATTCTTGAGGATTTGACTTGCATTTGTTCATATAAGAAATAATAAATATTCAATGCAAAAAAAAAACTTCTATTACTTGTAGTTCAGTAACCTTTTGTAATCACTCGTTGTAACTCTCCTCTTCCACGTAGCGCGTGTTTGTAGAGGTCTGTGGAAAGTAATGGTAGTTGTAGTAGTGCAGGTGGTGTTATAGTGGCAAGAGCACGACTGTAGAAAGAGCGTCGTTGCTCTTGATGCCGTGTAGTCTCTGTGTTGTGCCGGTTCTTTAGATCTTGGTAGATGTCTATCATCATTTATTTTGGGACTTGAGAAATATTCTTCTTTGCTCGTAGACCTCTGGTTCTACCATTTCAAGGTGCTCTGCTCTGTAACTAGACAAAATGTTAACTTGCTCTGCCTCTTATGTAATCCTATGTGTTATGCTTTGGGTCTTGAGCCTTATTCGTGTACGGAGCCCAATACTATGTTAACGCCAGTTGGGTTTGGACCTGTCTGCCTTGACGACATATTTCAAGTCTTGAAACAAAACGACTAACCACCACGCACAACTTTTCCAATTTTCGTAAAATATTTTCAATCTTTCCCTAGATTAGAGACATCAGATGAAGGTCGAATTATCATCGTCACAAATGAAATAGTAAAAAGGGAAAACAAATGGATATTGCCAAATAGCTGAAAAAAATTAGTGGTAGACGGGCATTGTGAGAAAAACATTGGGAGAGAAATTTTGGATGCACATGTCACAAGAAAAAGTAGTAGAAGAAAAGATTTGGATAGAGATTGTCAAAAGCAAAATGTTCAAACAAAAGTTCTGATAGATATCTCAAAACAGACGGGTCAGGACCGACGTTAAATAGACACTTTCAAAATCAAAATGGTCAAAAGGGACTTTGGACAGACTTTTCAGAAGCATAGTGCTACTTTCAAGCCAGGCTTTTTTGTTGTTTTGATTTTTATTAGTGTCACAACAACACCTATTCACATACCATCTGTAATACATCACAACGCGTACAAAATGTGCTTTTGGCAGTATATCATTTCAAATGTTCCTGCTAGCTGAGCTCATCAGAACGGGTTTAAAAAAATATAGATAAATAGTTCTACGTCCTCTTTTTTTTTTCTGTTCCATTTCTATTTCCTCAAGCCACCTTCTCCTACTCAAGATCAGAATATCTCTAAGATTATTTCAGGTAAGCTCGATTTATTAAGGCACTTGCGCTTGAATCTTGTACTAACTATGATATTGTAGCTCTTGTTACGTCGTTTTTTTTTATTCCGTTTTAATTCTCTCAAACCAACTCCTCCTACCAAAGATCAGAAACCCACTGGAGATTATCCCTCCTAAAGTTTTCATAAGTACTCTAAAGTTCTATCAGAGAATCCAAAGTACCAAAGATGAACCGTTTTGCAAACAAAAACGGCGAGGGATCCAACTCGGTTGGGTCCCAAGTGTCTGTCAACCGACTTTCAAGTGAAGTCAATGAGAACTCTCTCAACTCTATTGAGATCAACTCACCAGAACTAGTTTCTAGTCATAATGCTGGTGCAACAACTCCATCATCTGTGAAGGTCAACGTCGTTTCACGGCTTTCTGCTGGCCACACCAAGGTCAGCACTGCCAGAGTTGTCTCAACCACCTTTTGTCAGGGCAAGCACTCTGATATCAAGGCTAACACGCAGCTTAGCGTGCCATTTGGAAATGTGTCAAGCCAACACATCTCTGACGTTGAGTCAATGGATTGTCTCACCAAAGAAAGCTCACAAACAACCATTAAAAATACCATTTCACAGCCCACAGCTGCCACCAAGTGCAACGCTCTCATACCACCCAACTCTCTCCAGGGCAATTTCTCAGTCATTTCAAAAGAAGAGCAGTTGGCAAACTTTACACTTCCAGCCTTGTGTGAAAGGCTTACTGGCATCGAGTATACGGCTAGCAAGATATTCAACTTTGTTCAGCTCAACTTCTCAAGCCTTTTAAAGTTAGACCGGTCAGTAGCAGTGGATGATACATCCTTGGGGTCAACGCTCACTGACCTGATGTTCAAGGCCCGCGACCTATCTAACTTTGTCGAAGAGAAATTCTCATACCTTGCAGAAGAAGACCTGTCAGCAACGGTAAAAAGTCAAATGTTGGGTTCGAGACTTGTATCCCTCGAGTCCATGATTAGCAACCTATTTAACATTGTCCAGGACAACTTTGAAGGTGCTACAGAAAACCGGTTTACAGCAGTGAGACTTAGAGTCTTGCGGTCAGAGCTCAAATTTCTTAACATAAGAGGTCGCGAGCTATCCATGTTTGTCCAGGACAAATTTGGAGGCTTTGCAAAAGAAGAAGCAGCAGCGGGAGATGCATCCTTGGAATCATCTACTGGCCTCAATTCCAGGCCTTGCACCCCATCAAACTCTCTCCAGGGCACCACCTCAAATAGTGAGGATGACACGCAGCGTAGCGTGCAATCAGGAAATGTGTCAAGCCAACACATCCCTGATGTTGAGTCAATGGATTATCTCACAGAAGAAAACCCACAATCAACCATTGAAAACGCTGTTTCACAGCCCACGGCTGCTACTAACTCCAAAACTTCCATCCCATCCAATTTTTTTGAGAGCAACTGCTCAATGCTTTCAAGACTGAAACGGTCAATAGACTCGGAAATGTTAACATTGCCGGGAAGACTTACTGGCCTCAAGTCTATGGCTCACGAAACATCCAACTTTGTTGAGCTTAACCTTTCAGACCTAGCAAAAGAAGACAAGTCAGTAGCAGTGGGTAATCCATCCTTGCGGTCAACACTTACTGCCCGCATGTTTAGGGCTCGCGACCTATGCAACATCATCCAGGAGGAATTCTCAGGTCTTACAAAAAGAGACCAGTCAGCAGCGGAAAAAAGTAAAATATTGCGTTCAATGCTTGGTTCCTTTGAATTTATGGCTAGCGAACTATTCAACTTTGTCCAAAACAATTTTGAAGGTCTTTTGAAAGAAGACCAGTCAACAGCATTGAAACTTATATTATTGCCGGCAAAACTTATTGACCTCAAGATCAGGGCTCGCGACGTATTCAAGTTTGTCCAGAACAAATTTGAAGGTATTGTAGAAGAAGAATTGACAGAAGGGTTTAACAGTCAATCATCAACAACATCTTCTACTGATGATATTGCTGCAAGCGCGCGACCAGCAGTGAGAAGTTCATTCTTGTGGTCAAGGTCTTCTGCTTTCCTCAAGTTCAACACTCCTGTGCCATCCAACTCTTACCAGACCAACTCCTCAGATACTGAGTATGACACGCAGCCTCGTGTGCAAGTTGGAACTGAGTCAAGCCAGCGCCCCCCTTCAGTTCAGTTGATGGGTAGTGGTTCAAAAGAAAAACAACAAAGAATTATTAAAAACCCCATTTCGCAGCCTACGGTTGCCACCAAATCCAACAGTCCCATTTCATCCAACTCTTTTGATGACGACCCTTTTGAGTCCTTTACTTCTGTGTACGACTCTCTCAAGGTCGACGCTTCTCATTCTGACTCTGTTCAGAGCAACTCCTCACACATTGAACCTACCACGAGATATGACTGGCAGTCTAGAAGCCTCTCAAGCGAAGACATCTATGTGGATGAATTGAAGGCTATCAGAGAATCCAAATCACTTGAGTACAAGCCTGTCGAGCACAAGTTCAACGCTCCCATTCCATCCACCTCTCTCCAGAGCAACTCCTCAGATACTGAGCATGACACGCAGCATGAAAATGTGCCAATCCGGCGCGCCCCTCTAGTTAAGTCAAAGGAGTACTTGGATTCAAAAGGGAAACGACAATCAAACCCTTGGGATGTCGTTTCACAGCCTACGGCTACCACCAAGTCAAGCGCTGCCATCCCATCTAGCTCTCTCCAGAGCATCTCCTCAGATACTGAGCATGGCACGCAGCCTGGAAATGTGCTAATCCGGCGCCCCCCTTCAGCTCAGTCGATAGACTGTGGTTCAAAAGGGAAACAACAATCAAACATAGGAACCACCCTGTCACAGCCTAAGGCTGTCACCAAGTTCAACGCACTCATCTCATCTAGCTCTCTCCAGAGCAACTCTTCAGATACTGAGTATGGCACACAGCCTGGAAATGTGACAATCCAGCGCTCACCTCCAGTTCAGTCAAAACAATATTTGGATTCAAAAGGGAAGCAACAATCAAACATAGGAACCACCCTGTCACAGCCTACGGCTGTCACCAAGTTCAACGCACTCTTCCCATCTAGCTCTCTTCAGAGCAACTCTTCAGATAGTGAGCCTGACATGCAGCGTCGCGTGCAATTCGGAAATCAGACAATCCGAATTATCCCTAGGGTTGAGTCGACATATTGTCCTACAAAAGAAAAACCGCAATCAATCTTCGAAAACGGCATTTCACGGCTTGCTGCCCACCTCAAGTACGGTTTTGCCAAAGCTACCTCATCTAACTCTTTCCAGGGCAATCGCTCAGATGTTAAGCGTTGGTCATTTGGAAATGTGTTATTCCCATTCAGCTCTAGGGTTGAGTCGATGGATTTTCATACAAAAGAAAATCCAAAATCAATCCTTAAAACCCCCATCCCTCTTAACGGCAACTACGAAGACTTTGCAAAAGAAAAAATGTTAGCACGTTTGAGACTTTCAACTTTGAATGAAACCGTTTATGGCCTCAATTCCATGACTCGCTACATATCCGAGGTTATCCAGGACACCTTCGAAGGCTTTGAAGAAGAAGACCTGTCTGTAGCGGTAGAAAGTAAATTATTGGATTCAATGCTTAATACCCTTGAGTTCATGATTAGCGAACTATCCAACATTGTCCAGGACAATACCGAAGCCCTTATAAAAAAGGACCCGTCAGTAGCGGTAGAAAATACAGTATTACTTTCAAAGATTATTTCCCTTGAGCCCACGGTTAGCAAACTATTCGACTTTGTCCAGGACAGCTTTGACGCCCTTGCAAATGAAAACCCGTCAGGACCAATGCCTGTTACAGCCTTGCAGTCAGCGCTTACTTCTCTCAAGTCCAGCGCTCGCAACTTATCCAAATTTTTCCAGGATGCCTCCGCAGGTTTTGTATAAGAGTAACAATCAGAAGCAGTGCGAGGTACATTCTTTTGCTTAGCTACTGGCGTCTATTTTACGCCTCCAAACTTATTCAACTCTCTCCAGGGCAACTCTTTAGATATTGAGCCTGACATGCGATTTCGCTGGTAATATAGAAGGCAGTCAAGTCGAGGCATGCATGCGGATAAATTAAAGTCCCATGAAGTCCTTGTAAAAGAAGAATGGTTAGCAGCGGTAAAGAGTATAGACGTGCATTCACGAGTTACTGCTTCCACCGCATCCAACGCTGCCGTCTCATCTACTTCTATTCAGCGAAACTCCTCGAATATTGGACTTTCCACGCGACCTTGCTGTCAATGTAGCGAGCCACCAATCCAATACATCTGTGGGGATGATTCAACGTCTCATGAAGGCCTTGCAAAAGAGGAACGGTCAGCAGCGGTGAAGAGTATAGACGTGCATTCACGAGTTACTGCTTCCACCACGTCCAGCGCTACCGTCCAATCCAGCTCTGTCTGCGGCAATCACTCAAGAAAAATCCTTATTATTATTTTCATTTATTTATTGTCTTTTGCGTATTCACGCGGTGAAAAAACTGGGCTCAAAGGAGATGATCAAAGATAAAAGCAAGAAGAATGGTAAAAGTCAATCAGGGAAGGGATTAAAAAAAAAAAAATGTTTCTGTTGTAATGAATAAAAAAAATAAATAAATAAAAAATAAATAAATAAATAAATAAATTTAAAAAATAAATAAAAATAAAATAAAAATAGTAATAATAAAAAAAAACATTCTTTTTAAATCGATAGGACAAATATCAACAATAAAAAGATCAGATAGTGTAAATGAAAGCAATATATTATCACAGCGTGATAGCCAGTAACTAGCACAGGCTAGACAATATTAGAGCCCTGGCAAAGATGAGGTGAAAAGACATTTCATTGGCTCAAATGGATAGAGCTCCAGGAGGCTCAGAAGTGTTAGAAGTACAGGCAAACACTAGGTACCACTGCATGAAAGTCAGAGGAAAATATACCAAAACTTTGAGAAGACAAACACAGCAGAAAGGTACAGCAGTATTGTAATAAGGAAGAGAAATAATGACCCAAAAAAATAAAATGCAGGACCCTAGGAACAGCGGCAGAAGAACCACCTGTGCCGATAGAGATTGAGGCAAACTTGAGACGAGACTGAGACAAGACTGCTAGATTCAACAACATGAAAAGAACCTCGTATTAAACTTAACATCCATATACTCGACAACCACGACCATCTCTTGCCAAAAACACGATAACCTTGGCGATTCAGACTATAGCAAATGAAAATCACCTTCCACAGAAAAACAGTCAATGTTTCAAACCTGGTTGACGGCGCTCGACCGGAATGACAATATGACAAGAGCTGCCAAATTCTTCCCAAGTTAGCCTAAAATTGGGAGCAACTCCACAAGCCAGCAGGTGCGTCACCATGAGCAAGTATCGGGTCTTGTCCATAAAAGTGCAATTGAGACATTCCGCATCACCATTCTGCTGGGGTTTGTTGGTAGAGAATAGTGAACTTGTGGTTAACGCCACGGGTTGTGATTCAGCAAGATAATGGAGAACTGTCGCTGCCGAATATTCAGGATTTTAAACGCTTAGCTAGAAATTGCAGCCTCAGCACCAAGGGGGAACTATCGAAATCATGCCTGAGTATCTCGCACTTGTTTGCCACTAGATCGATCTGAGCAAAAATGAGGATAGCCGTCAATATTGTTGAACAAATTACAAAAAAGCTGTTAGGGGTTGAGAACATTCTTGGAAACCCACTGGTTGTCGGTATTAAAGGAGCTCAAGCGGACCAAAGGCTCGAATCTTCCAAAAAAAAAAAAAGAAAAAAGGCTTGATTATGACCTTCCTCCTAAACACAAACGAGACAGAAAGGTTGGGACCATAGTTGTTGTTATTGAGTGCAGTTAATAACCATTCTATACGGGATAAAGCAGAATAGAGGTTGTATTTGTGGAGATAAAAACGACAAACCCATCCGGTGCTTTGGTTGTGGAAAATAAAAAAAAGAAGTAAAAAAAAACCCCCCGGACCACTTGCGAAATGGATATTTTTACTGTTCCGTTTGATCTCTTTTCACTGCTGATTTGGCCACGCACATATATACAGCTTCGTTTGCTTTTTTTCTTTTTTTTTTGATACAAAATAGTAATCATTCACTCCATTAATTTTATACAAACACAAAAAATGAAAATGAAAACAAGACAATGCTAGAACTTTTTACTGATCAACCGCTCATTTCTTGGCAGTGACCATCTTGTTCAAAGCAGAACCGTGCTTGAACCACTCAAGCTGCTCACTGTTGTAGGTGTGAGAAAGATCAGTCTCCCAAGAAGCACCCTCCTTGGGGGTAACAACCATCTTGACGGGCTTACCGGGGGCAAGCTCCTTAAGACCAAGAAGAGAAATTTTGTCGGTGGGGTTGATTTTGTCTTGATCCTCGGGGTGAATGAAATCAAAGGACAAAAGGCCCTGCTTTTTCAAGTTGATCTCGTGGATACGAGCAAAGAGCTTGGTGATAATGGCAAATCCACCAAGGTATCTGGGCTCAAGAGCAGCGTGCTTACGGGAAAAACCCTCACTAAAGCTCTCACCACCAATGAGAACCCACTTAATTCCCTCATCTCTGTAAGAGATGGCAGTGTCAGGAACACCATTCCGGACACCAGTGTGAATTTTCTTGGCATTGTTGGCTTCACGATCAATAGCATTAATGGCATCAATCATGTAGTTGTTGAAAATGTCTTGGAGGTGACCACAGTGCTTTGACCAGAGACCAGCCATAGAGATGTGATCAGTAGTGGTCTTACCAATAGACTTGATAAGAATGGGGAGCTCGACACCGTCCTTGTCATCTCAAGGCTTTTAGAGCGCGGTTGGACCGTGAGAAGCAGCTGGTTCAGTCAAAGATCCGCAATTAACACTGCTTACATGTAAAATATATATATAACAATACTTAATTAATAGCTGATCATTTTTTGTAGTAATATTTTGGCTTGGTATGTGGTTGATAAGGGGAAGTGGGATTGTTGAAACAAAAGAAGAAGGGCCAGGTCCTAATGACAGACAGTGCTTTTCATGCTCTAGTTATATGTTTATATATATACATATATACAGAATACACTTTTTCCCAGTTCTCAGCTTGAACGAACAATTCACATACACTATTCTTACTATACCGGCATGTCACGGCACCCTGGATTCCTAACTCGGCCGCGTGACCTGACCCTAAAGTGATATTTCAAGTCGATAACATCAATATATGAGAAAAAGCCCACCTTGAAAAGAGTTTGTTAACAGCTATTCTTATTATGATTAGAAGTAGTAGATTTACGATTTGAAGCACTACAGAACATATGTGGCTACAGAATTGCGGAGTCATAGAAAAGATATCTGGAAATAAAAAAAAAAATCTTTTTAGTCCCTGAAAAAGAAACTAGTCTGAAAAATATCAGTCATAAATAACGAAACGACACAGAGCAGGCGCAAAAAGGGAAAATTTGTTGATGGTACGCTATGACTTTTGTGTGTGTATTAAGATGTATTATTATAGTTTGGAGAAACATTCTGTAGCGTTGCATTATCGGATGACAAGCTAGTGAACGTCACAATAAAGTAACCTAGAAGCTAGGGAACATTGCAGTAGTCTGCTTGAGGGTAGGTCGGGGATTCGAGACCTCGGTGTAGCATTATCAGCAAGACAATGGCGGCGTCGGTTTCCTTGAAGCACCGTAAAAAATATGCAAGCTGTGTACTGTGTTTAGGCCTATACGGTGTCGAAAATAGTTTCGCACCTGCCGCTAGCGGATACTACGGCTACCCTACAATTTTCAGTCAGTCAAACCATTCGGTTTAGAATTCAGTATATTAGACTCGGGCGCTAAACTCATTAAGACATTTACTGAAAATTAATTTTTTTTTTAAAAAAAAAAGGATTAAACAAATTATAAAAAGATTTTGAGACCTTGTTAGTTTCCAACGGCCACCTGCACTTCAGCTTCTATATCATATAGCCAAAATAACAAGTGGCTAGCATGTATGCATAGATTGAAAACTTTGCGTTTTCACTTTTTTTTTTTTTTTTTAGCCCAAGCTACAGGTTTTTGGACTGTTTTTCCTACATCTCTGCAGAGTTCAAACAGTTACTTTTTTCTGTATGCGTGGGTTTGAGGTAGACTACATACTTAAGGTACCATCCAACATACGGCTCATAATATCAGCGCCCTTTGAGAAAAAATAAATAAAAAAAGAGCGTTTCTTGAGAAAGTTGCAGATCCCACGAGATACTAGAGATAAGATTCAAATTTGATGCGTAATACTTTGAGGGTACTTATGCTTAGAGGCTGAAGGCTTTCAGTCTCAGATAAAGTTGCTCGCTCTGGGTAGTGCAGGAAAGGTTGAAGGGAGTGCAATTAGTCAATTTATTTGGGATCAAATTTGTTAGTACCAACTTGTAAGGTAGGATTTCTGCTTCAGGGCAAGCAATTGAGTACAATAATTTGCGGGCCAAGCTCATTATTTGTCGACTTACCACTGATTGTACCAGCAGACAGCATTAAATGCATCAGCCTCTTAAGAAGCTTACCGGGGTTTTCTTACCAAGACAAATTTTGCGACTTGTGGAAAAAGGTTTGTGTTTCCGAGTTTGTAAATATATGCAATAGAAATAACTCCAGGCTCAATTAAACTTGATGTCTCAGTAAATAATTACCATAGACTTAAAAGATCAAAAAAAAAAAAAAAAAAAAAAAAAAAAAAAAAAAAAAAAAAAAAAATCAAGAAAACGTAGTGGGTTGTGGGATATACCGTAACCTTACTCTGACCAAACCTCTACCCTCTATCAAAATGAAGTCTTGAGGTACAGCTTATAGAGGCACAAAAGATTATGTGATATTCGTATTCTATAGTAATTAGCTCAATAAACTGATTATATATATACATATATATATAGTAATTATCTTTATTTTATTATTTGAAATGAAGCTTTTTTTTTAAAAAAAAATAAGTTGGCGCTTAATGGGCTATGGCTTATGTATACGAAATTTAAGACATCATCTAATTAGAAGCGGTTCACATAAAATTGGAAAAGTAAAAAAAGTTTTGGGCCGTCATAAGTTTGGTTCCAAAACCTTTCGCCGTTGCTACTATACAGATATACCTGCTAGATCAAGTTCAAAGTTCCGGATGGCCTTGTCTCTGATGTAGAGTTTGCAGTTTAGATCTTAGCAGAGTCTCCGATTTATTAAAATTGCAGAAGTAAGCCTAAATTTATTTATGCCTATGGTATGTCTCACACAATGCATATGCAGTAGAAGTGAAAAATAACAGTCACGCCCTTATCGCATAGAAACCCCAAAGAGCAAGACAACGTAACAACAGCATCACTACTTGTGGCGGCGGCGGTTATCAAAAATTTGGGAACACATGAGACTAAAAATGAAAGAGAGAGTTTTTTTTTTTTTTTACCGTTTACAAAACAGGTCCAGGGTTATACCATATTACTTAAATTCATACTCGAGACTTGTAGAATGCTTTTTTGGCACTGAGATGTAGAGCGTCACTTCAAAATCTATCGGAATTAAACTAATTAGCAGGTAGTAGAATATAGACTATGAATAAAACTTTTGAGATAAAAGTACCATACACTTAAAAATAGAATAAAATCATTTCTATTTTCTTGCCTCCCGGAAATCTTTGGCCCAGCAGCACTACTATCACCCACTCCTGTTTACAAGTTTTGTAAACCATATTTTGAAAATTTAAGTGACAAAGCCGAATTCTCTATAGTATCAGCATTAGGGTCAAGTTTTAGTTTGGTAGTTATGCTGGCTTTCTTTTAGCTATGTCGCTATTGTGCATTATCATTACATATTGACATATTGCTTCCTGTTTGCTTGCTACAACTATTTGCAACTTACTTTTTTGTTGTAAATCAAAAAATGTATGTATTTTTCTGATATGGTTACTATTGCGTCAATTGATACAGATAGCTGAAAATATATATAATTTTTTACGGCTTGTCTGCTCCGTACGACCCTCTGACTTTGAGTTAAAAAGATTACTTGATATAATTGTGCTTTATCTCAGAAAATTTAATGTTACGATACAGTAATTTTAGCGACAGAAGCTTCACTCTAATATCATACATATCTCAAGATAATTTTACAAACCTATCACAAGCCAGTTGGAAGATACCGATTACACGTGACTGCTCCAGCAATCGTAAATGAGCATAATTTTAAATGATTTATTTGAGCTATCGCTAGATCAATTCTTGCAACAAAACCGGCTGTTTAAAAGAAAAGAAAAAATGATTATATACAACTACTTGGTATAACTCTTGCTTAAAGAAGAAAATTCTGCATTGAAATACTTATTTCTATTAAAAGTTTTGGGGTCTAAACCTTGCAGCGGCAGAGTTCCATGATTATTTTAAGCTTCCTTGCGCTGTTGGCAAAACAGCTGGAGTAAAATTTCCTGCCAGAAAACTTTGCAGCTTGCGAAATCCTTATAACATTCCAGATATGGTTCTTTTTCTAACGAGCATCTTAAATTTTTGTTTTAGTAAGCCTCAGATTTAGGGTACATTTCATATACATGTTGACACGCAAACTTTGCTGTTTGAATGAAAAATTAGTTGGTTATCAGTTTAAGTTTAAATATAATATTAGCATGTAGGTTGTGAAAGGTCTTTATTTACACATATATTTTTTTTGTTTTACAGATATAAACAGAAATCAAATACTCAAGGCTTTAATAAAATTTTAACCAAATTCGCCAGCCTACTGGTTTTGGCCCTGCCGGTAGTAAAGTTCCCCAATGGCTGTTTTGCCCTTTTCATTCCCTTGTGGTAGAACCTAGGACGTTTGTGTGACAGCTCATGTTGCGCCGCCTCAACGTCTAAGGTCATTGTAGGTACAGCTTGTTACAATTTTTCGCTATGTGATCTTTTGGTTTGGAGCTTGTGGGCCTTGGGTTTTTTGCTGGTATGCAGGGTCTCTACTGCCCTTTTTTGGTTGTGCTCACTTTAACGACAAGTGGTTCTTTATAGCCTGGAGTCCCTTTGGTGTATTCGACAGTAAGGCTAAGTTTAGGTCTTATGATGCTCTGAAAAAGCTTTCCGCAAGCTCAAAGACAGTTTATTATAATAAAAGTCTTTTTGTGTCTTGTTTGGTGATATCCTCATAATAAAAAAAAACTCACAATGTTTTTCACTTCACTTAGTGTTTTTTTTTTTTTTTTTTTTTTTTTTTTTTTTTTTTTTTTTTTTTTTTTTTTTTTTTTTTTTTTTTTTTTTTTTTTTTTGATTAGCTTTGTTGTATTTGATGAACTCTTAGCAACAATATTAAATGCTTCTGAAATTAAAGGCAGCATGATTTTTCGGCACCTGAATTTATTCATGGAGAACTAAATGTAAGCATAGATAGATAATGAGTTTATTGTCATTACATTAAATAGGTACAAATAAAATATAAACAAAATGGCATATAAAGAAGCCATGAATTCCAAAAATCGTTCGTCTCTATGAGACTGGCAGAGTAGCGGGATCAGTGCGTATTTCAAGTTTAAGCGTTTGATAGCGCCGAATTCTCCATGAATAATTTCATGTATATATATAATCAGTTTATTGTCCTTAAAACTATTTGAAAATTACATACAGAAGACATTAATACAACAAAAATAACCCACTTAGCGGGGAATGCGCCATTCTTTATTTATTTCATTCACTTGGATGGCACCCAATTTTTCACGAACTTAGTCCTTGTGTCAAGGGAAACCCAACATGATCGTCACTACAGTGCGTTAGGTTGAGTGGGAGGGCAAGCCGGTAAAACCTTGGCAGGCTATGCTGATAAGCTGACCATCAATTGAAGAGGTGCAGTGACAAATCGAGAAACTTGACCACCGCTTTAATGCTCTTTTTAGTATCAAGTAGAACACTGATGTCAAGCTCCGGGGAACATGTTCTCAGGTGCGTACGCCCCGATTCGCAGATGGCGCAGTCCTTCAGCAGGTGCACAATTTCATGTGTTCTGAATTGAATAAGGACCTGAAATATAATTTTTTTTAGTTTTGTAGGCTTTATTTTACAATGGGTTTGAGAGCGTTTAATCTGATATTGATATTAGTAGTAGTGATTTGATTTGTACTTTGATAGTAGGATGTAATTTGTGTTAATCATAAATAGATGACAAATTTGTTATTGTCCATAGCATTCAGTTCCAATTTAGCTGGCACATAACTTCAACGGAACAGCTAGCACAAACGAGCTTTTGATTACTTGAAATTAATATATTCACTTGATATATACAACTTAACATCTCAATTCGGGTCTCAATAATTGAAAATGATTTAACTCCTAGTAAATGTTCCGCTTTATTTTTCAATTTTTTTTTATTAATTAGGTTCTAGCAATATTTGTTAAAGCTTCCTGTTAACTCGAGCCATAAAGCGCAAGGTTTATTATCAAAGTTGGCAGATAAGGGCTAGGGTAGAAGTTTCACTTTCAATTTCCAAAGTGATATATACCAACTTCCTTTTGTTCTTTTCCTCCTGATAATCATCACACTTGGACTTGACGACCCTACGGCAGTTACCGGGAAACTACTTATAAACCCCATAAATCTGATAGAGAATAACCAAGAAAGAAGAATATTACATGATGAACACAAATAGTGAATGCCCGACGGTCCTGCTTATGGGACAAAGAACGTATGTACTTTTTGCTCGAAGCGGCTGGGCCCAATGGCAGTGATGATGAATAGAGAAGTCTTTTTTTTTTATTAACAATTGGGATACTTGAACTATAGGAGTGGAAAATCTTCGATTTCAGAAGTTGTGTTTCATAAGATGCAGCCTCTGGAGACTTTGTATATTGAAAGCACATCGCGACCAACGTACACTAAGATTAGGTATGTCTTCCTCCCGCCATAGTACCTCAACCTGGGGAGCGCGCTGCTACTTGTTTTAGTTGCAGTTATGAGTGCTAATATTAATTTTTATTTATTTTATTTTTTAGTTCTTTGATTGAGTTTGGTATTTTGGAGATGCCGGGTCAGCTCAACATTTCCGACCCAAGCTTTGACTCGGCGCGCATTTTCAGTACATGTGGTGCCATCATCTATGTCATTGACTGCCAGACTGAGTACCTAGGGGCCATTGCTAACCTAGGAGCAATTGCAGAAATGGCAGTGCAAGCAAATCCAAAGATTAACATTGAGGTGCTTATTCATAAGATTGACGGGTTGTCGGAGGACTTTCGACTTGATACACGGCGTGACATAATCCAGCGTACGCAGGATGAATTAGCGGATAATAACATTGTAGTTGCCTCAATGAACCATTATCTCACGAGTATTTACGACCGGTCAATCCACGAGGCGTTTTCAAAGATTATTCAAAAACTTATCCCCGACATGGACGTGCTAGAAAACTTACTTAGTACCCTGTGCGCACACTCTGGCATTGAAAAGACGTTTTTATTTGATATCAATTCAAAGATTTACGTTGCCACGGACTCGACTGCTGTTGACCCTCTGACCTATGAGGTGTGCACAGATTTTATTGACGTGACAATTGACCTTGATAAACTTTACGATAGCAACGATCAACCCCCGTTGCCGGACACGGCGGGCGGTGACGGCGCGTCAGAATCACACAATGGCATTGCTAATGGCCATGGCACCATTAGCAAAAAATCCCTCGATGCTGGCGCCACGGTAGCAGCGCGGCCGCTTAAAAGCATTTCCCGCATGCACAATGGCGTGGTACTTTACCTCTGCCAAATGATTCGAGGCCTGGCCT
>JAJMRT010000136.1:19107-31485 GCA_030558065.1 Geotrichum phurueaensis
TTTTTATTTATTTTTTTTTTTTTTTTTTTTTTTTTAATTTTCTGTCAAATATATATTTAATTTCTGTAAATTTATCATTAAATAATCATTATTCGTTATGTGCTTTATATAAATGGTCTAGAGCAATGTCTATAAATATAATGCAATCTATGCGTACATGGCAACTTTTTTAGAGTCTTCTCCCGAAATAAGTAAAGTAGACTCATTAGGGGCAATACCATCAACAATATCAATGCGACTGTACTCAGTAAAAGTATTGTTGCGGTAAATGTAAAGTTGAAAGAAAATAACCAAGTCAGCAAAGGTTGTGGCAATACCACCAACAATAAAGGGCATTTCCGCCACGACAAATGCAGCATTTTCCGCAGGATCGGTAATGGCTTGCCACGCACTGGTAACGGCCAAGGTATAGGCAGCATTACCAACCAGGACAGCAATGAAAAGGGCAGGACTAACGCCGGTTGTGGCCTTGCGCTCATAGTTTTGTTTAATTTGTGGGATCCGAGAAACCACGTACAGCATCTGTGACGACCAGCTGGCAGTGTTTCCAACCACAGCGCCAAGGGTATGCATAAACCGAGCAAATGTGGAAACGGTTAATAGACTGGCGTTGACCGCCGTTGTCCAGGTTTGAGGTGCAGAAGGGCTGCTGGCAGTAGCAGCGGCGGCAGCGGTATTGGCCATTGCGATAGGCGCACCTTTAGCCATAGATGGAGCAAAACTTACAGTAACGCCGAGTAGCATTCCGGGGGTCATAGACGTGGTCGGCGTGGCCGAGCTGCCAGTGTGGCTTGTATTAGTGTCAGATAAAGTGTTGTAAGAAGGATCCAAAGACTGGATTGAAACCGTGCGCTCAATTACCGAGTTGTCTTTAGAAATTATAGCAATACTGTCGCGGCGCAACTTTTCCTGTTCTCTCAGCGCCACTTCACGCGCAAGATGAGGGCGTTTAATGTAGTACTTGTACTGAAAGTAAAGAAAGCTGTCGCTAAATAGGAAATAAACGCCGAGGAGCTTTTGGAAAAACATTTGGTCGGTGAGAAAACAGCCGATAGTGTTGAGCACGGCGCCGACAATCCAGCAGAGCAGGAAAAGTTCGCTAAAGCCAGAGACCTCTTTAGTTTTGTAGCAGAGCCAACTTTGGTAGGTGCCCGAAAAGACCCACACGGCAACAGAGACATACTGGCCAATCCACGAGAGGGCCGACATGGAGCCGTAGACACACGAACCAGAGATTGTGTGAATCCAACCAACGAGAGGCAAGCCATCAGGGCTTATTGGCATACAGGACATTGTAAAAAAAAAAAAAAAAGAAAGGGAGTGGGAAATAAATAAGTTGAAATGAAGAGGGTGTGATAGTATTCCTAAGTCGTGCCAAAAAAAAAGAATAAGTCGATGTGATGATGTTGTAAATGCAGTAGAATGGTTGATATGCAAAAGTTTATCAAGTAGAAAAAAATAAACAGTACAATGTTATAAAGATAGGAATTTGCACGAGTATTTAAATGCTTTGAAAAAAAAAAAAAATTAAACCTCTCGAACACAAAAGCCTGCGATACCCGAAGAAATTTACCTTCAAACGGCCTATCAGTTGCGGTTTTTCTGAAAAAAAAAAAAAAAAAAAAAAAAAAAAAATTCCAAATATCATATCACATTACTCTTGTCGTGGTTTAAAAAAAAAAAAAAAAAAGAAAATATTGCATTAATTAGCGCCCTCCTGATAAGAAATAAAAAGGGTTAGGGCAATGGCGTGCCATCCAGTCACACGCTGCGCCAACGAGATAAAATTCACTAATGCGGCCATAAACTTTTGAGCCTTACCTGATTCGGTAATCTATCTCCGAGCGATGATGTCGGAAAAAGAACCAACGCTATCTGCCGCCTTTTTTTTTTTTTTTTGTGTGAGTTTGGGATTGGAATATCATTGCTATGATTGGAGATTTACATGGCATTTCTAATAAGAAGGATTTTAGAAAATTCTCTGCATGTGGCTTTTTTTATTTTATTTATTTTGTATTTGTGATAAAAAAAAAAAAACTCAACAGCAACACCGGGGGTCTTTTACTATTTATGGGTATCTAAGATCCATCACCATCCTATATGCCCTCTTTCCCGCATCTAGAAAAATCACGCGTCCCCTTTTTCATCTACATCAAAAAGAGCCAATAATATTAAAATAAAAAAGAAGACTTTTTGAACTGCTATTGTCTAAAATCCCGGGGGAATAGCCATAATTTCGACATTATCCCCTTGTTTTACTTGATTTTCTTATCATTTTCTTACAATTATCAGGTCCTCCATCATATGGCCAGCTAATAATGTACAAACACACATAGCTTGATACCCCTGGAGCATGAAATAGTAAAAAACTAACGGTATAAAGAACTAGATAGAAATGGTTAGTATTGGTAAATTACCAGACCTCATATATATATATATATACATATATATACATGTATTTTATTTTTGACCATTCTAAGATTGCTTCCAAGCCAGCTTTATTTATTGTTAACTCAGTCTTGCTAATAGAACCCCCGCTTTTTTTCTTTTTATATAAAGAGCCTATATCACGTATTTATTCTATTGCTGAGATAGTGAGAGCTCTACAATCCAATTATGTTGGCTCTACTGCCAGCATCAGCAACACATCGGATAATAGCTGCCTGCTATATATTTCTGACTAATAGGGTATACCACGTTTACGTACTTTTTTTTTTTTTTTTTTTTTGTTGATGAGTATATATCCTTGGTTTAAATACATCTGTTAGAGAACCAGCTCACTTAAATATCAGCCCGACATTTGATAACTATAGTTACTTGTAATTCTTTTTTCTTGCATCTTTAAGAAACCATAGCTTATACGTGAATATATTATAATTGACAAAATTGTGTATATCAAAGCCCGAATATTTATCTTTTCAATCACCTACACAGTACTTGATAAAAAACTTTTTTTTTTTTTTTTTCAATTTCTATTTCTCTTGGAACCGGATGGCTAACCCCGATAACCAGTAATAGCAAGATAGATAAAAAGTGATAACACAATGTAGTATATAGGATTATCATTCTTTTAATATCACGGGGGTACAGATAGGAACTATCTCTATTAAGGCAGTTGCAGCAGCAGCCGCCGTACACAGACAAAATAAAATAAAATAAAACAAGTCTTATTTTACTTTTATTTGTTTGTGCAAGAGCAGCCGTTTACTGAACTGACTACTGTCCCATAGAAAATAGACACTACTATCACAACAGCAGAAGCGATAATGTCTTAAAAATAGTTTGCATATGGTATGCATTTCTTTAATAATTATAGGTTTCCCAAATAACCTTTCTTAAATGATTGTACATGATGTCATTTATTTAGTTACAGTTTATAAGTCTATGTATGACTTGTTGACAATTAAAGAGATTTCAGAAGGGGTCAATGTCACACTTTTAGTAATAACCTGAATGAGTAAGACTCTCCAACTATATGATATTGGAATGCAAAACATTCTCAAGAGTTTATAATTCAAAAGAAACAGATTGGTGAAAAAAAAAAATTGATATTATATATATAGTTCTTTGTCTTTGAAACATGACTACCAGATGCACTGCGTAAACTCTTTCTAAGAAACCTTTTATATACTCAAGGGTAGAAAAAGAAAGACAGGGGGGTTACTTGACTAAAATGAAGCTTTGAAAAGAATGACAACTAGGCTGCCATTCCAAAAAAAAAAAAAAAATAAAAAAAATTATATCAAAGGTTTAGTTGGTAACATTGTAATTCTTTGTTTTATAGTCAGAGAGACATGAGTGCTCAATCCCTTTTTTTTTTTAACCTAACACTGTTCGGCATTTGATCACCTGCACAAATAGCCGTGCTGTTTCGTTTTTTCTTTTAGATATCAGCATTAACAGCACCTAGAAAATAAAGTGATTGTGATTGCAATTGTAAAACGGTTGCCAAACACTTGATAGTTTGCCGTAGGATCTTTATTGTTTTTTTTTTTGTTACTACCATTAAAAGAGAGATTGACCATTGATAACCGCCTGAGATCACTACGCGCGTTATCCTCTATCACGAGAGGGGGTCCTTTTTTTTTTAAAGAGCTTGTTGATGGTTGGTATTACATCTTTACAAAGAACCCATAATTTTATAATCGCCGAGACAACAAAATGATTATTTATTCACATGACCATCATAGATGTACTTTGTTGTATTAATGTCTTCTGTGTATAATTTCAAATAGTTATAAGGACAATAAACTAATTATATATATCATAGATGTACTTTTCATCTTTAAACATTTCCTATTACTTTATATTTAAGGTTTACTTGGTAAAAAAAATACACATTTTTTTGCTAGGGGGTTGTTGTCACATTGCATTTTAAAGTTTGCGCTGCAAAAAAAAAAAAACATGTCTTATCGATAACGCTTTTACTTGTTTATCAGTTGACCATGCAAAAAAAACAACAACAAAAAAACAAGAACCAATATCGCAACTGCGTATTTGTCTTATTGATTTAGTAATAAAAAAATAATAATAGTAATAATAACAGTAACTGAAATATATATACTGGTATTATACCACCAATTATCAGATAATTATGAATAACCTATTTAATCTCTGATTTAACATAATGGTGGTTATCACAAGGTTTATTAACAAAACTGATCATCTATCAGTGGTATATCAAGCCCAGGCATTTTTGAAAATTTAATAGAAAAAAAAAAAGCTGTCAAATTAACGGACATAAGATTTACTTTTATAGAACAAGTTGTAAGCCATTAAGACCAAGTCGTGGGGTATAAATAATATATATACATTGCGCGTTGTTTTATATTTTGTTTTATTTATTAAATGTCTTTTTGTAGCGTATGCTTTTGTCTTGACATGGTGTAAGCTCTGAAAATAATTTCGTTTATCAATATTATTATTAACAATAATAATCTGGAATTTCATATGGCCATTTCCATCCGAGTTAACATTACTCCAAGATATTTTGTCTAAAGAAAAACTACACAATGATAGATTAAAAACCCAAACATGAAAAAAATAAAATCAAAGAATAAAAAGAAGTAAAAAAAGTATTTTATAAAAAAAAAACCCTATTATTTTTTATTATTATTGTTATTTTTTTTTTTTTTAAAATTATACTACTTGAAAAAAAGATTAGACATTTGATGGTTCTTGGAAATAAAAAAATCCAATCAAGCAAACAGATGAGGAAAAAAAGCAAACCAAAAATACAAAACAAAGAGACAAGCTACAAATTAAAATAATAATAATGATAATGATAAACAGTCAGAAGTACGCTCTAACGCAACTGGTCTCAATAATATAGTTTGCTTTTCTCAGTATTCTTACCTCTAGAATATAGTCTTCTTTAGTTTTGCTGTGGTAAATCAAAGCCAGACGCCCAGCTACACGGACAGGCCCCTTAGGCCTCGACACCCTTAACCTTCGCGTCCTCTACACTCTTTGGACGTTTTGCAGATTCCTAAACCAGAAAAAATTGAAAAAAAAAAAATAATAAAAAATCATGGTCAAAAAAAAAAGGTTAATAAAGGTCGAAAACAAGATCAGTTGATAAGGGGCGGTTTTTTTTTGTACAACGACCCCCTCGTTAGCGGTTTTTCGTGAACAACAGTTTGGTGAGGTGCTTTTTTTGCACGCGGGTGGGGTAAATGATGGTGCAACTTACGTCCTTGGCCTCAGGCTCAGTTCTCCTGCGCTTCTTAACACGGCGCATTGGTTTAGTTTCGCCCTCGCCAAACAGCTCGTCCGGCAAATCATAGCTGTGATGGTTAGCATCTAGACAATGGCAAAGCAAAAGTTCAAAACTTACTTCCTAACTTCCTTAATGCATATGCTGCAGGTGTCGGCATCATACTGACTCCAGAGCTTACACGCATCGTTGAATTCAGTGCAAGCCCATTGAATATCTAATTGTTTTTGTCCACCTAAACTTTGTTAGTAGAAGCATCGCTTTGTGCCTCAGTCATACTCACGCTCAATCTGAATTTCAAGACCAATGTACATGGTGCTCGTGTGAACAGACACCTTCCCATCATCCTTCTCCTCGGATTCGCCCTCTTTAAGCTCTGTAGGCTCAATACCAGTCGTGTTGCCGTCCGCAATACGCAGCGCTTCTTCCTCCGTGCATCGATAATACTTGTCAAATGTCTTGACAAATGGGTGGCTGATCTGGATCGGCTCAACCAGTTCAAGCTTTTGCACAAGCAAACGCAACTTACTCTCAACCAGACCTGACCACTTCAAGTGGCTCTCGGTCGTACCTTTGGTGGCTGCAATGACAGAGAGGTAGTACTTGTAATCGTTAAAGAATGTGTGCTTGACAAAAAAGTCGGACCATTGCTTTGTTCCAATAATGATATCATCCAGGATGGCGCCACCGCGGACGAGTTCGTTGATGATAATTTTCTGAGTTGAAGCTGTGATATTATGAGTTGCGCACATCGACGGGTAAGCAGGTGTAATTACTGGCATTCTATGGGTTCTGTCCTGGTTGTATAGCTTGGGGTTCCAAACTCTGACCTGCAACGGCCCGCTTTCAATAGGTTTCAGCAGCACGGGTTGAGGCCAATTCCATTTCACCAAGATGTTGAAAAACTTTCCCACAATAGTTGCAGAAATGGCATTAGGGTATAATTGGCAGATACGCGCCACAAGCATGGCCCAGGCTACACCACCGGGGAAACCCATAATATTACCATAGATGGCGCGGCGCTGGGCCCACATCTTAATAGCACGGAGCGCATGCTTGAACACAGTGGGCTGGGGGACAAGATTGAGAATCTCGTCTGTAACACGTGTACCATTAAGCGCACGCAGATCCTTCTCGTCAAGGTTCCGCAGCAGATTGTTATCATCAAGCGTCATGTCAAGCGGGACCTGGGGAATATCCAACCGCGCGCAAATCAAATCAATCGAAACGCCAGAAATCTTAATCTTAATGATTGGGACAAACGCGTCGGGCACCGACGCAATCTCGTCAAGGTCGGGCAGCTTTCTCAAGAGTTTCTCAAAGATATCGAAAAAGTGATCACGTGTAACGTGCTTGGGAACGACAACAAGAGTATCGATATCGGAGCCGGGACCGTAGACGCCCAGACGGTAGGAGCCAAATGTAAAAATCTTGCCGCCAGCGTCCTTAGCCATGCCCTCGGACATGTTCTTCTGCAGACTGACGGTGCGAACAAACTCAAGAGTAAGCTTTTGAATAGTATCTAGAATCTTGACACGCTTGCGTGTGGCTTCCTCACTCTCAAAAGAGCCTTGCTTCTTAAGCTCTTCAATCAGCTTGTCGTTGAGAATGTTCTCAGTAGGGGTGGGACCAGTGGTCGAAATAGGCGGTGTGACACCGTATTGCTTGACAGGGACAGACATGGTTGGTTGTTATAAATAACGTGCGGATCTCAAACAAAATGCTGTCTTCAAAGAAAATGTAAAAATGAAAAAAAAAAAAAAAAAAAAAAAAAAAAAAAAAAAAAAAAAAAAAAAAAAAAAAAAAAAAAAAAAAAAAAACAATTAATAAACGACTTGAAAAATAAATAAAAAATATTTAGTCGTGGAGGTGAATATTTGTCAGAAACTTGTCAATGCCGTAATCAGGGGCAGCGTAACTGTATTTAAAAAAGCTTTTTGCTTCTTTGTGAATAAAAGTTACTCTGATAGTGAATACAGCTGTAACTGAGCAACGAATCGAGATGTGTTCGGTTCTGGTCTATGTGTGCTCTGAAGATGGTTGGGTTGGTGATGATGGCACTTCAACATTTGGGCGGTTTTGGAGATTCAAATCTGCGGTTAGGGTTAAACTACAACATCACCTTTGTTAACAATCAAAGCTTGCCAGGTCTCAGGAGACAAGAATAAATAAGGGAAAATGGGTTAAGCTTGAAAAGAAGTAATTGGTTTAGAAGATAGTGATGTTTTGGATGCTGTGTTGGTATTTGTCCGATGTACGATTGATCATGAAGCCCAGCGCTCTTTGATTTAAATTAGGTCTGGCCAAAAACCAACGCAACATGATATATTATCCTGAGAGTTAATTAAAACTAAATGAAAAGTACTAGCGTGGCGTATGTCTCAATAATGTTTGCGCTCATCTCGTTATCTTCTCATGGCGTTGTTCGTCGTACCCGGTTCCGTCAGGGTCCGGCGTGCCTACTTTTACTCTTAGCGTAACTCTCATCACTACGCCTGGCCCAATCAAAAAAGTCCAAAACTTTTCAATTTTTTTCTCAAAATTTTTTATAAAATTTCCCACATTAAATCAGGTTTCCACCACCAGCACGCACTCCCCCTCCTCATCAGCACAAAACCATGAGCTACTTACACCATATGCACAGGCTCGCCGGCGTTCGGGCCTTTTCGACAAGTGCGGCTTGCCTGAAAAGCGGTCTCGACAAGAAGATTCCCGTTCAGCTCCTGAAAGACGTCCCCGGGCTCGGTGTTAGAGGCGAGATTGTGTCGGTCACCCCCGGTAGAATGAGAAACCAATTGCACCGCGACAACGGCGCCACCTACGTGATCAAAAACGTGCCTCTTAGAATTCCGCCTGTTTCTAGAGAAAGCATCCTTGAGCGACAGAAGATTGAGAGAGAGGCCAAGGAAGCCGCAGAGGCTGCTCAGCGCGAGGCTCAGCGGATCCAGGCAGAGAAGGAGGCCAGTGGCCGTCTCACCGCCCAGGACGAGATGCTACGTGCTCTTGAGAAATCGACAAACTTGAGCTTCAACATTAACGCTGCGCCTAAATCGACAGTGGAGGCGACCACCCCTGCCAGCGATCTGTTCTTCTTAGAGAGCGCCCTGAAGAGTCTGCCCGAAGTCATCATCTTCCAAGCTCAGGCCCAGCCAACGGGTTACATTGCTCCTCATGTCACATCACAATCGCTTTCCGCTAGATTGAATAGCTTGCTTGGCGTTGAGGTCGACGCGTCGACAATCAGCTTTACCGTTTATCACAACAAGAGTCCCGTGCAGACATCCGTGGTTGACTTTGTCGGTGTCTACGAAGTGCAAATTGCTTTGGCGTCCGATCGTGTCTTGACCAAGAAGCTGCGTGTTTCTCCGAAATTCCCCATTGAGAACTGGGAACAGCTGAAGCGTCCAGCTGATGCTCCGCTACCCACGCCAGTTGCTGCCCCTGTTGTTGAAACTGAAAAGGCTGCTCCTGTTGCCGACGCATCGTCTGCTTCTGCTGCTGAGGCTGCCGAGCCGCAGTCTGAGTCTAATGAAAAGACTTTTGAGTGGGAGAACGATTTCATTGCGAGCTTTGGCAAGAAGACCAATAAGAAGTAATGTTGATCATGCTATCCATTTTGTACATAATAGTAAAGAAAAAAGACAAAAAAAATCGAAAAAAAGATTAAGAAAAAAGTGGTGCCGAAAACTAGAGGTTTGGTAGATATCTTCCATGTATATATAATTTTAAAAGTTATCATGATGAAATCAAGAGATTGTCGGAACACAAGGAGCGAAATGACTTGAGAGTTATTTCAATGGTTAAAATTAAAACTTTAATCTAAGTGTCATTTCCTATAACTTATACTCTGATCACTTTAATTACATAACGTACTTTTATTATGACCAAAAGATTCTCATGTTTAGACCCAGATCTGTTGCGTCCAATCTTCTCTTCTCCCTCCTGTCATTCCAGTCGACTTTCCTTTTAACCAAATTATCCCTCGAGTCAAATCACAATAGAGGGTATATTAGGCAATTGAATGCCCTTTGTTAATATTTACCGACAAATTTATTGCCTGAGAGCTCTGTGTCAGCTACAATGGAGTATTTAGATCCTCTGATAACGGTTCAAGAGACCGTGGTTGAGATCCCCAAGTAAGTTCACCCTCGTTTTTGCGTATCTTTTACGTATGCAGGGCTCAACCTGAGATGCTATTAATGCTAATTTACCGGGCTGTTTTTTTTTCTTTTTATAGATCAATCAAATCGTTTGCTGGGTTTTGCGCACTGGGTGCCGCACTAATATCAACAGCATCAATTTTCCAGCACTTTAAAAACTACCGTAAGCCAGCGGACCAGCGGCTCATTGTGCGAATCCAGCTATTGTTGCCGCTTTATGCCCTCTCAAGTTGGCTGGGACTCACTTCAGAAACGGGAAGCGCGATTGTGACTCCGATCCAGGAAATATATGAAGCAGTGGTTATTTATACATTTTTTACACTGCTAACAAATCTGCTTGGGGGCGAGCGGAACGCCGTCATGAAAGCAATGGGTCGCGCACCAAAGTCACACTTGTTCCCGTTTGACCACTGCTTTTCCAAAGTGGATATCAGCGATCCGTACACTTTTCTTGCAATTAAAAGAGGCATTTTACAATACGTGTGGCTGAAGCCAATTATGTGCATACTCATTGTCATCATGAAAGCGACCGGCACATATCAGCAAAACTACATTGGTTTAGGGTCTGGGTACATGTGGCTCGGTATTATCTACAACATTAGCATCTCTATTTCACTTTACTGTCTTGCTTTGTTTTGGTATTGTTTGCTCGAAGACTTGCGACCGTTCCGGCCGCTACCCAAATTTCTCTGCATTAAAATCATCATTTTTTTCTCTTACTGGCAGGGCGTGTTACTCGCCATCTTGGTTTGGATAGGACTGATCCCAAGTGTGGGTTACTACACTCCCGACAACATTGCAACCGCGATACAAAACACACTTATGTGTATTGAGATGCTAGGTTTCGCAATTGGGCACTGGTACGCGTTCACCTACAAGGAGTTTGCGTCACCAGGACTCATGGGGTACGCGCGGCTGAAGGTCCCGTTTGCGATTCGCGATGCTTTTGGTGCTGTTGACCTGATGATGGATTTCAAAGCTACATTTTATGGTGATAACTACAACTACCGCGAATTTAACTCGATCGAGACTGTTCTAGAGCACCCCGAGTCCCGGTCGCGGCAGGCACGGCTTGCCCAGGGTTTACGATACCAGGCTGGCGGCACCTCGAAATACTGGTTACCGCCAACATCCACCCCGAGCCGGAGTGGCTACCAGCCGCTTGTAGGCCAAAGCAGCAAAAGCTCTAGCAAGGAGACAGACTCAATTAGGGCAAACCGTGATGGCGTCAACAGCTATGGTACAGTTGATCGTTCTCCCACACCCTCTTCCAGGGGACCATCCCCGGAAGAATCTGGACAGGACCATGACGCCGACTTTGACCTGACTGAAGAAGAGATGCGGGTTGATGATCAGCTGTACAACCTAGCTCGGACCTTCCCTTATGGCGACTACAATGTAAGTAGGACTCTAGCAGGCATTCCAGGATACAGACTATTTTTTTTTTCAATCGTTTACTAACATTTCATCTATTGTTTTAGTACCCTGTGGTGACAGTCCAGGCGCCTATTGTCTACAAACCAATCATGACCCAAACCACGACACGCGACCTGACAACCCGCACTTTGCTTGAACAGGAGTATGAATCATTTGAGCCTCCGTCGCCAACACTTTCATCATCACCCGTGTAGAAAAACTTCAACTGTTTATGTTCATTATTTACATAGACTTGATTCAGTTAATTGTATTCTGTTTTATTGTTTTTGTACTGGATTCACTTTACTTTTTACAAGGACCTGTAGGTTGTTGAAAAAAAAAAAAAAAAACAGTTTTTTGAAAAGATCTCAAATATAGTATTATAATCAAAGAACACCGAGGATTTACAAGAAGAAACTTGAAAGCATTCAAAATATGGTTTTGAGGAAAACCTTGGGTGCTTTAAAAACGACTGCAACCTGCATTTTACAGCGGGACGCGAGTGCCCCACCTTTCTGCAAGCGAGCTGAGAAACTTGGTAAGCGATATTCTCTGAGAGCTCTGAGGGATGTTAGCCCAAAAAACCCAGTTAGGAGGCTGATTAAGAGGCAAGGCTCTAAGGCTAAAAATAAACCGCTAGCATTGTTATTTTATCAGACTTGTCAGATAGAATCAGCTGGAAAAGATGTCTTCTGGAACACCCGACCACCTTGGAAGCGTGCTAAGATGAGCATGGTGCTCAAGGCGGCTGAAATCACTGCCAACCTCAGAAAAAGCATTAGAGCTCAAGCTCGCTCAGCTTGGAGATTAGAATATGATGAGAGTTCTAAGGGCGGCTTTCACAGGTAGTTCACCAAGCCTGGCCTCTATGGCGACCCAGGCAACTACAGTCCTCTTTGCAGCATCATGGAGAAAGCAAACCGTCACAATCTTAGCAAAGTGGTGCAATTGAAAACTAGCCATAGCGTTATTGGATCCTATTTTAAAAGAATAGGAGTTTTAGATAGAAATCACAAGTGCGAATGGGGCCAGCCTGAAACGGTTGTGCACCTGCTGAAGGACTGCGCCCTCTGCGAATCGTGGCGC
>JAJMRT010000136.1:31585-44097 GCA_030558065.1 Geotrichum phurueaensis
GGATACCAAGAAAGGCATTGAAGCGGTGGTCAAGTTTCTTGATTCGTCACCGCACCTCCTTAATTGATGGTCAGCTTAACAGCATAGCCTGTCAAGGTTTTACCGGCTTGCCCTCCCACTCAACATAACGCACTGTAGTGACGATCATGTCGGGTTTCCCTTGACACACGGACTGAGTTCGTGGAAAATTCGGTGCCATTGAAGTGAATGAAATATATAATAAATGGCGCATCGCCCGCTAAGAGGGGGTTTTTTGTTGTATTAATGTCTCCTGTGTATGATTTTCAAATAGTTATAAAGACAATAAATTGATTATATATATATATATATATCTAAAACACACGAAAAGGTTTGAGCCTCAAAATTTCAAAAGCTCGAAAAAAAAAGAGTCCCTGAAAAAACTTGCTGATAACCTGTCACAACCACACCTCAAATCTGTCGACAATCTTGACTTTGTTAATAACTTCGTCATATCTTCTCTCATGGTGGACCATGAAAATCCTCACTGTTTTACTTGATCTGGATGCTTGCGATAATCTCATCTGGCTTGAGTATTTGCAAGACTATCACCATATTCAGTTCGTTAGACAGTGCTTTTCTCACAGCGCTCGCGCCACTTTCAACAAAATGAATATCATTTCTCAGTCTATTGGACTTTTTTATTTGTCGGATCTTAAAAAGCCTTTTGTCACTTTATCGTTTACAATCCGTGAACCCCCCTCTATTATGGGTTCTGATTCATTCGTAGGTACGACAATGTTATTGATAGGAGTAAGATAACACTTTCCAATGTTTCCATTACTAACTGCTTTTCTTCTAGTGATAATGCCGCTATTAGCATGCTTTTTGTTGTAGATCAACAATTTGGTTTCATCCAGTTGAAAATCCGGCCCATCGAATCTCAACCACTTTTCGTTGACGACAATTTTTGCTAGTCCTACAACAATGAGGTGATGTTATTACTGATGATAAATCCTCTGTTTTTTTAAACATCTGTGCATTGAACAGTTACCGTTGATCTATAAGTTTTATCTGTCACTTAGAATGGTCGCATAGCGCTTCTGTCACGAGGGTAAGACTGTTGACGCATTCAACCACACCGTTGAGCAACAGTTCTCAAAACAGGTTACGTGAAAATTATTTGCATACTACTACCACAAAGGTGAAAATGTCAACCTTCTTTATGATGCTGTGAAACCCTTGGCCTGAAACCACCAATGGTACCTTGTCTTGTTGCTGGAGCTAAGGCTCCTGCTCGTCCCTCTTGCAATATGCCTGCCGCAAAAAATAAAGCTCTACAAGAATAGCTACCACAACTCCTCCAACAAGGTGCAATTGTACTTTTCAGTTGTCGACATTCTGCACCAATACTTTACGTTTGTGTGTTTACTATCAATAATGTTGAATTTATTTGCTGGCAATAATGAGCCAAAGCTTGAAATTTTTTTGATCAGTTAAGTTCAATCAATGAGAGAGGTATATACCACTATAGCCTAAAATCTAACGTTTGTTTGTTTTTTAGAAGCAATTATGTGCTATAGGCATTTTTACGACTTGCTCATTAGTCGGGTCTTTATTTTGCATCCTGATCGTCAATTTTTGAGCTGCCTTATGACACAGTCTAAGATGCCTTAATTTTGTGCTTCTTGCTGACTTGACACCCCAGCCCAGCTTGACTTTATCATTGAGTAGCTTTCGAGCAAAAAGAAACTCATTATCTGACATTTTTAGTCATGTTGGCATCGATACTATCCCCATCCCCATTAGCCTCTCTAGACTTGATATTAAAAAACAGTTATCAAATGACAAGAAATTGAGTGAGACTTTTTCAGACATTGCAAAAGTTTACTGAATCAGTTTTAGTGCCCAAGGAGTTACAGTTCTGTATTCAGTATCATTGGTCAACTGATGATGTACTCTATTTTACCACCACTGTTAGTGCTGACGATTGTAATAGCATTTTTGAAACCCTGATGATACTCAGCCGCGCCATCTGCTCATGTAGCACGCATACGAGCGTCATTTTCCGGTCATTTCAGTATTTACACGTTGTACCTTTTTATGGCCCGTCATTATTATCAGCGCGTTATATTTAAGTACCTGAGCAATTGCTGAGTTTTCCAAGAAAAACAACTTCACCTTGCTTTTTAGCTTGTTTTTCTCATTTTTCAATTTATATTTCTCGTTTTCTTTTTGTACACGGGGCATTAGTATATATTTTCCGCGTTACTGTGCAGCGGGTTATCTACGAATGAAGCCTGAGACATATCACACAAGAATCACGGCCGAAATACTGACTCTAAAGGAGTTTGGCACTAAATATTACTTGGCGCAAGCGCTATTGTAACAATCCTCACTCTTTTTCAGCTTGAACCACTCTTTTTAAGCAGTTCATTAGACCTGCTAAGTGAATTAGAATTATAAGACTTTACCGACTCTGGTTTCTTAATCTCATGTATCAACTATAAAGCTATGCCATCTTCATCAACAAGTGCTAGCAACAGCTTTTTGATTCTAGGAAACTCATCCTCGAACATTGTGGGTTAGCTAGGTGCAGTTTTTACCTGCTAAATCTGAGAATTTCACTTTGCATCTACTTGAAGCAGGGCAAGCGAGCTTGGCCCCTTCGCCTTTAGGCCTATGTGTTGTCCAGTTCAGCCGGTAACTCATATACATTCTACTACTTTGAACTCTTGCTAGGTAGGTCTTTTTCTTATGCTTCTTGCAAGCTTCAATGAGTTTTTTCAGCACAACTCCTCAAATTAGTTCTGGCGGGTAGTAAGCGCTTTGTGCGCGTCTGCGTCCGCGTTAGTGATATTATTGCCATAGATAGCCCTAATTGCAACCAGTCTGGCTGTTCTGACCGCTACTTGAACTGCTGGTGGATCATAAGGACTGATCACTGTGTGGTAGTATACTACTTCGTCAGGAGAAAATCCTGTAGTGCTGTTTGTTGCGCTATTGTGTGCTCTCTTGCAACTGGAAAGACAATCACTCCATTGGCCCTCGATAATGTAAGATTTCAGATAATTTCTTTTAGGGCTGTGGGGTTGCTCTACCTATCCGTTGTAGTTGGGATGAAACTTTGTCGTCCTGATGACTTTACCGCTGTTTCTAGCAACTGCAGACAGAAAACTGCCTTCAAATTTGGTTCTATTCGCTGACTACATCTGTAAGTTTATCAGTTCGTTCCAACGCGGTCTGCATCCTATCTCACGTTTTTTAGGCCCTGTCAGTTATTAGGACCAGGTTTGAAAGTCTGCCAATACGCTGCAAAATCTCACTGTGTCTTTTTTATTTTTGGAAATCGACAATTCAATCGGTTTGAAATGATAAAAGATTTGCATTGTTCCCACCACTCCTAGCTGATACATATTGTTTTGCTTTATTTACTGGCATGCCGGCACATTGCTATCATGTTGTTGATCTTGACTTGCATGTTCTTTCATCCTTAACTTGTAGGCACTACATTGTAAATTGTTTTGCTTCCCTGGGGGCTACCATTTTGTTTGGGAAGTGAGGAATATTCTTCCTTGCTCGTAGACTTTTAGTTCTACTATTTCAAAGTAGTTTGCTGTGCTCTGCTCTGTAACTATACTAGTTGCATGTGTTGTGCCTTTTGCCTTATTTGTGTGCGTAGCCCAGGGCTATATTAAGGCAGCTGGACCTGTCTTGACAACATTTTTCAAGTGTTGGAACAAAACGACTGATTACCGCACTCAACTTTTCCAATTTTCGTAAAATATTTTCAAGCTTCCCCATATTAGGGACATCAGATAAACGTCGGATTGTCATCTTCACAAATGAAATAGTAAAAAGGGAAAACAAATGCATATTGCCAAATAGCTGAAAAAAATTAGTAGTAGGCGGGCATTCTAAGAAAAACCTGGGAGAAATTTTGAATTTACATTGTCACAAGAAAAGTAGTTGAAGGAAAATTTGGATAGAGATTGTAGTTGAAGAAAATTTTGGATAGAGATTGTCAAAAGCAAAATGGTCAAACAAAAGTTCTGATAGATATCGCAAAACGGACGGGTCAGGACGGGCCAGGACGGACATGAGATAGACATTTCCAAAATCAAAATGGTGAGAGGGGACTTTGGACAGACTTTTCAGAAGCATAGTGCTACTTTTAACCAGGCTTTTTTGTTGTTTTGATTTTTATTGGTGTCACAACAACACCTATTCACATACCATTTGTAATAGATCACAGAGCATACAAAATGTGCTTTTGGCAGTATATCATTTCAAATGTGCCTGCTAGCTGAGCATATCAGAATGGGTTTAAAAAATTATAGATAAATAGTTCTACGTTCTCTTTTTTTCTCTATTCTATTTCTACTTCCTCAAGCCACCTTCTCCTACTCAAGATCAGAATATCTCTAAGATTATTTCAGGTAAGATCAAATTACTAGGACACTTGCGCTTGAATCTTGTACTAACTGTGATTTTGTAGCTCTTGTTACGTCGTTTTTTTATTCCGTTTTTATTCTCTCAAACCAAATCCTCCTACCAAAGATCAGAAACCTACTGGAAATTATCCAGGTAAGATTGACTTAGCAACTTACTGGCAAATTTGCAATTGCATCATGTACTAACTGTGATTCATTTCTATTGAAAAGCCCAACATCCACTCAACTTCAAACCCAAAGTCGACATTCCTACCCCCTCCTGAAGCTTTCATAAGTACTCTAAAGTTCTATCAGAGAATCCCAAGTACCAAAGATGAACCGTTTTGCAAACACCAACTGCGAGGGATCCAACTCGGTTGGGTCCGAAGTGTCTGTCAACCCACCTTCAAGTGAAGTCAATGAGAACTCTCTCAACTCTATTGAGATCGACTCACCAGAACTAGTTTCTACTGACGATGCTGGTGCAACAACTCCATCATCTGTGAAGACCAACGTCGTTTCACGGCTTTCTGCTGGCCACACCAAAGCCAGCACTGCCAGAGTTGTCTCATCCACCTTTTGTCAGGGTAAGCACTCTGATATTAAGGCTAACACGCAGCGTAGCGTGCCATTTGGAAATGTGTCAAGCCAGCACATCTCTGACGTTGAGTCCATGGATTGTCTCACAGAAGAAAACCAACAAACCACCATTGAAAATACCATTTCACAGCCCGCGGCTGCCACCAACTCCAACGCTTCCATCCCATTCAAGTCTCTTGAGAGCAACTGCTCAATGCTTTCAAGATTGAAACGGTTAATAGACTCGAACATCTTAACATTGCCGGGAAGACTTACTGGCCTCAAGTCTATGGCTCACGAAACCTCCAACTTTGTTGAGCTTAACTTTTCAGACCTTGCAAGAGAAGACGGGTTTGCAGCAGTGGGTGATACATCCTTGCGGTCATCACTTACTGCCCGTATGTTCAGGGCTCGCGACCTATGCAACATTATCCAACAGGAATTCTCAGGTCTTACAAAAAGAGACCAGTCAGCAGCGGCAAAAAGTGAAGTATTGCGTTCAAAGCTTAGTTCCTTTGAATTTATGGCTAGCGACCTACTCAACTTTGTCCAGAACAATTTTGAAGGTCTTTTAAACGAAGACCGGACAACGGCATTGAAACTTATATTATTGCCGGCAAAGCTTACTGATCTTAAGATCAGGGCCCGCGACGTATCCAAGTTTGTCGAGGACAAATTCGAAGGCGTTGCAGAAGAGCAACGGTCAGCAGAAGCGGCAGATGCATCTTTGGAATCATCTACTGGCCTCAATTCCAGGCCTTGCACCCCATCAAACTCTCCCCAGGGCACCACCTCAAATAGTGAGGATGACACGCAGCGTAGCGTGCCATTTGGAAATGTGTCAAGCCAAAACATCCCTGACGTTGAGTCAATGGATTGTCTCACAGAAGAAAACCCACAAACCACCATTGAAAACACCGTTTCACAGCCCACGGCTGACACCACCTCCAACAATCTCATACCATCCAACTCTCTCCAGGGCAATTTCTCACTCATTTCAAAAAAAGAACAGTTGGCAAACTTTACACTTCCAGCCTTGTGTGAAAGGCTTACTGGCATCGAGTATACGTCTAGCAAGATATTCAGCTTTGTTCAGCTTAACTTCTCAGGTCTTATAAAGGTAGACCGGTCAGCAGCGGTGGGTGATACATCCTTGGGGTCAACGCTTACTGACCTGATGTTCAAGGCCCGCGACCTATCTAACTTTGTCGAGGAGAAATTCTCATACCTTGCAGAAGAAGACTTGTCAGCAACGGTAAAAAGTCAAATGTTGGGTTCAAGACTTGTATCCCTCGAGTCCATGGTTAGCAATCTATTCAACATTGTCCAGGACAACTTTGAAGGTGTCACAGAAAACCGGTTGACAGCAGTAAGACTTAGAGTCTTGCGGTCAGAGCTCAAATTCCTTAACATGAGAGGTCGCGAATTATCCATGTTTGTCCAGGACAAATTTGAAGGCTTGGCAGAAGAGGAACGGTCAGCAGCAGAGGGGAATGCATCCTTGCGTTCATCTACTGGCCTCAATTTCAGGCCTCGCGACCCATCAAACTCTCTCCATGGCATCATCTCAAATAGTGAGGATGACACGCAGCGTAGCGTGCCATTTGGAAATGTGTCAAGCCAGCACATCTCTGACGTTGAGTCAATGGATTGTCTCACAGAAGAAAACCAACAAACCACCATTGAAAATACCATTTCACAGCCCGCGGCTGCCACCAACTCCAACGCTTCCATCCCATTCAAGTCTCTTGAGAGCAACTGCTCAATGCTTTCAAGATTGAAACGGTTAATAGACTCGGACATCTTAACATTGCCGGGAAGACTTACTGGCCTCAAGTCTATGGCCCACGAAACATCCAGCTTTGTTGAGCTTAACTTTTCAGACCTAGCAAAAGAAGACGGGTCAGTAGCAGTGGGTGATACATCCTTGCGGTCAAAACTTACTGCCCGTATGTTCAGGGCTCGCAACCTATGCAACATTATCCAAGAGCAATTCTCAGGTCTTACAAAAAGAGACCAGTCAGCAGCGGAAAAAAGTAAAATATTGCGTTCAATGCTTGGTTCCTTTGAATTTATGGCTAGCGAAATATTCAACTTTGTCCAAAACAACTTTGAAGGTCTTTTGAAAGAAGACCGGTCAACAGTATTGAAGCTTATTTTATTGCCGGCAAAGCTTACTGACCTCAAGATCAGGGCCCGCGACGTATCCAAATTTGTCCATGACAAATTCGAAGGTATTGTAGAAGAAGAATTGACAGAAGAGTTTAACGGTCAATTATCAACAACGTCGTCTACTGATGATATTGCTGCAAGCGCGCGACCAGCAGTGAGAAGTTCATTCTTGTGGTCAAGGTCTTCTGCTTTCCTCAAGTTCAACACTCCTGTGCCATCCAACTCTTACCAGACCAACTCCTCAGATACTGAGTATGACACGCAGTCTCGCGTGCAAGTTGGAACTGAGTCAAGCCAGCGCCCCCCTTCAGTTCAGTCGATGGGTTGTGGTTCAAAAGAAAAACAACAAAGAATTATTAAAAACCCCATTTCGCAGCCTACGGTTGCCACCAAATCCAACAGTCCCATTTCATCCAACTCTCTTGATGACGACCTTTTTGAGTCCTTTACTTCTGTATACGAGTCTCTCAAGGTCGACGCTTCTCATTCTGACTCTGTTCAGGGCAACTCGTCACATATTGAACCTACCACGCAATATGACTGGCAGTCTAGAAACGTTTCAAGCGAAGACATCTATGTGGATAAATTGGAGGCTATCAGAGAATCCAACTCTCTTGAGTACAACGCTGTCGAGTACAAGGCTGTCGAGCACAGGTTCAACACCCCCATCCCATCCAGCTCTCTCCAGAGCAACTCCTCAGATACTGAGCATGACACGCAGCATGAAAATGTGACAATCCAACACATCTCTGAGGTTAAGTCAATGGATTGGCTTACAAAAGAAAAACCACAAACAACTATTGAAAACACCTTTTCACAACCTACGGCTGCCACCCAGTCCAATGCTCCCATCCCACCCAAATCTCTTGAGGACGACTGGACAGATACCGAGTCTGACACTCAGCCTGAAACTGTGACAATCCGGCGCGCCCCTCTAGTTCAGTCAAAAGAGTATTTGGATTCAAAAGGGAAACAACAATCAAACATTGGAACCGCCCTTTCACAGCCTACGGCTGTCACCAAGTTCAACGCACTCATCCCATCTAGCTGTCTCCAGAGCAACTCCTCAGATACTGAGCATGGCACGCAGCCTGGAAATGTGACAATCCAGCGCTCACCTCCAGTTCAGTCAAAACAATATTTGGATTCAAAAGGGAAACAACAATCAAACATAGGAACCACCCTGTCAAAGCCTACGGCTGTCACCAAGTTCAACGCACTCATCCCATTTAGCTTTCTTCAGAGCAACTCCTCAGATAGTGAGCCTGACATCCAGCGTCGCGTGCAATTTGGCAATCAGTCAATCCGAATCATCCCTAGGGTTGAGTCGACGGATTGTCCTACAAAAGAAAAACCGCAATCAATCTTTAAAAACGGCATTTCACGGTTTGCTGCCCACCTCAAGTACGGTTTTTCCAAAGCTACCTCATCTAACTCTTTCCAGGGAAATCACTCAAATGTTAAGCGTTGGCCATTTGGAAATGTGTTATTCCCATTCAGCTCTAGGGTTGAGTCGATGGATTGTCATACAAAAGAAAAACCAAAATCAATCCTTAAAAACCCCATCCCTCTCAACGGCAACTACGAAGACTTTGCAAAAGAAAAAATGTTAGCACGTTTGAGACTTTCAACTTTGAATGAAACCGTTTATGGCCTCAATTCCATGACTCGCTACATATCCGAGGTTATCCAGGACACCTTCGAAGGCTTTGAAGAAGGAGACCTGTCTGTAGCGGTAACAAGTGAATTATTGCATTCAATGCTTGATTCCCTTGAGTTCACGATTAGCGAATCATCCAAGTTTGTCCAGGACAACACCGAAGCCCTTATAAAAATGGACCCGTTAGTAGCGGTAGAAAGTACTGTATTACTTTCAAAGATTATTTCCCTTGAGCCCATGATTAGCAAACTATTCGACTTTGTCCAGGTCAACTTTGACGCCCTTGCAAACGAAGACCCGTCAGGACCAATGACTGTTACAGCCTTGCAGTCAGCGCTTACTTCTCTCAAGTCCAGCGCTCGCATCCTATCCAAACTTTTTCAGGATGCCTCCGCAGGTTTTGTAAAAGAGTAACAATCAGCAGCAGTGCGAGGTACACTTTTTTGCTTAGCTACTGGCGTCTATTTTACGCCTCCAAACTTATTCAACTCTCTCCAGGGCAACTCTTTAGATATTGAGCCTGACATGCGATTTCACTGGTACTATAGAAAGCCGTCAAGTCAAGGCATGCATGCGGATAAATTGACGTCCCATGTAGTCCTTGTAAAAGAAGAACGGTTAGCAGCGGTGAAGAGTATAGACGTGCATTCACGAGTTACTACTTCCACCGCATCCAACGCTGCCGTCTCATCTACTTCTATCCAGCAAAACTCCTCGAATATTGGACTTTACACGCGATCTTGCTGCCAATGTAGCAAGCCAATCCAATACATGCGTGGGGATGATTCTACGTCTTATGAAGGCTTTGCAAAAGAAGAACGGTCAGCAGCGGTGAAGAGTATAGACGTGCATTCACGAGTTACTGCTTCCACCACGTCTAGCGCTACCGTCCAATCCAGCTCTGTCTGCGGCAATCACTCAAGAAAAATTCTTATTATTATTTTCAATTATTTATTGTCTTTTGCGTATTCAGGCGGTCAAGAAACTGGGCTCAAAGAAGATGATCAAAGATAAAAGCAAGAAGAATGGTAAAGGCCAATCAGGGAAAGGATTAAAAAAAAATTGTTTCTGTTGTAATGAATAAAAAAATAAAAAAATAAAAATAAATAAAAAAATTGAAAAAAAATAAATAAAAATAAAAATAGTAATAATAAAAAAAAAAAAATTCCCTTTAGATTGATAGGACAAATATCAACAATAAAGAGATCACATAGTGTGAATGAAAGCAATATATTATGACAGTGTGATTGCCAGTAGCTAGCACAGCCTAGATAATATTAGAGCCCAGACAAAAATGAGGTGAAAAGACATGTCATTGGCTCAATTGAATAGAGATCCAGGGTGCTCAGAAGTGTTAAAAGAACAGGTAAAAACTAGGTACCACTGCAGAAAAGTCACAAAAACCTATACCAACAGAAGGCTTAGAGAGGACAATCACAGTAGAAGATGAATCAGTATCAAATAAGAGAGGGAAATAATGACCCAGAAAAGTCGATACCCTAGTGTCAGCAACAGATGGATCATATGTGCCGAGAGATACTGAGGTGAGACTGAGACGAGACCACTAAGAAGAAACTGAAACGAGACTGCTAAGACGAGACTGAAACTGAGATTAGACTGAAATGAGACTGAGACAAGACTGAGGCCAGAATGAGAAAATACTGAAGCGAGGCTGAGACAAGACTGCTAGAATTAACAACACGAAAAGAGCCTCGTACTAAACCTAACATCCATAGACTTGACAACCCCGACCAACTCTTGTCAAAAACACAATAACTCTTGGCAATTTAGATTGGAGCGAATGAAAATCACTTTCCGCAGAAAAAATATTTAATGTTTCAAATTTGGTTGACGGCGCTCGACCGGAATAACAGCATGAGCAGAGCTGCCAAGTTCCTCCCGAGTTAGTCTGAAATTGTGAGCAACTCCACAAGCCAGCAGGTGCGTCACCATGAGCAAGTATTGGGTCTTGTCCATAAAAGTGCAATTGAGACATACCGCATCGCCATTCTGCTGGGGTTTGTTGGTAGGGAATAGTGAAATTATGGTCAACACTACGGGTCGTGACTCAGCAAGATAATGGAAAACTGTTGCTGCCGAATATTCAGGATTTTTAACGCTTGGCTAGAAAATGCAGTCTCAGCACTAAGGGGAAACTGTTGAACTAATGCCAGAGTACCTCGAACTTGTTTGCCCCTAGATCGATCTGAGCAAAATGAGAATAGACGTCGATAACGGTGACAAAATAAAAAATGCTGTCAGTGTTGAGAACATTCTTGAAACCACTGGTATCGGTATTGAAGGAGCTCAAGCGGATGAGAGGCTCAAATCTCCAAAAGAAAAAAGACTTGATTATGAACTTCCATCAAGCACAAACGACACAAGAAAGTTGGAAAGAAGTTGCTGCTATTGAGTGCTGCTAGTGAACATTCGATACCAGATTAAGCAGCACAGAGCTTGTAGTTGTGGAGAGAAAATGAAAAAACATCAGAACTGGCTGTTGAAAAAAAAAAAAAGCACTTTTGCGAGATGGATATTCTTATGGTTAATGTTTAATCTTTGTTACGTGGATATTCTGAGAACGTAATCACTGAGCTTAGATCCTACGAGGTGCAGATCAAGTAAAAAGAATATTGAAAGGCACTGAGAGCCAGGATACGAAATAACCAGACAATCCTACAAAAAAAATGGCGAGAAGGATACCACAAGTTTATGACGACCAAAGCCGCCAAATGGTACAAGGAAATCATCAAGAAAGACAACACAAGTTCAACAACCAACGTGAAGAAGCTAGTCACTGCTGAAGCTTTAAAAAAATTTTCCCGTAAATTATTGAGCCAATTAACACAACTCAGAACAGGCAGCGGAGACATTGGCAAATATTTTCAAAAAAGGAGGGTCCCCAGAGACGATTACATTTGCAAGCGTGGTGAGTTTGAGACTGTTCAACGTATTATCAAACACTGCCAGAGAACGGCAACAAAGAGAGAAGTTCTTTATGGAGCATCCCCGGACCTGAGCCCAGTCTCACTACTGAATACATCAAAGGGGCTCTAAGCTATGAAAAAATACTTGTTGAAAAACTGAGCACAACTATATAGGGCAATAAGCACCCTGCACAACAATGACAGCTTAGACCCACAAGCTCCAAGCCAAAAGACCACACAGCTAAAGATCATAACAAGCTATACTTACAATGGTCTCAGAACTTGATGAAGGATCTGAGGTAATATCAAATGAACTGGTAAGCAAATGATCAAGTTTCTATCACATAAAGACAAGAATGACAAAACAGCCATTGGTGACTTTACTAGAAACTTCACGGCCAGAATAGGCCTTTTGGCAGATTTTCCCCAACGCCGGCAAAACGACTTTGTGCGATTGTAAAAGGTAAAAGAGACTTAACACTTAGTCTTTTGTTTAAGTTTTCTCTCTGCATAGTCATATGGGCAAGGGCTTCTTACAGGTATCTAGCGCAGCTTACACTGAATAATGTCGCGACGTAATGACTTTTCCTAATATGGAAATATAATTAAATCGCGTCGTCGCCAAAAACACGTCGCGAAAAAAAAAAATTGTTTTTCCAGGAGCATTGTTTTTTTTTTTTTTTTTTTTTTTTTTTTTTTTTCTTTTTTTTTACTTTTTTTTTTTTTTTTTTTTTTTCTTTTTTTCTTTCTCTCTTTTTTTTTTTTTTTTTTTTTTTTTTTTTT
>JAJMRT010000137.1:0-12372 GCA_030558065.1 Geotrichum phurueaensis
GATTTAGACGCGTCTGCCTATCCAAGCCAACAAAAATCAATTTACAGCTACAAATATAAACATTACTGTTTAACTATAAAATGTAACTTTTTTCATCGCCAAAGCTTGAAGAGAGTTCAGAAAAATAATTTCAAAGAGAAAAATGTCTTTCTGAAAAAAAAGCAGAACCTGGCAAAAAACACCTTTTTTTCGTTGTAAGAATGACTGGAATGTTACGTTGTTGTCTTACTTGGTATGTTGACCACTATTCATCTATTGTTTGACTGGTCGTTACCTACTGTTAGATGTGTTTTTTTTTTTCCGACGAACTTATTAGCTTCGAGGTATTAAGCCATAGATGAGCAGATGGATCAGGTCGCTGCAACCTCTAACTAACTGGATTTTATCAGTGAGAACAATAGTGAGTTTTAATGCTGAAAACCAGATAGGTTGGCTTGGGTCCAAAACCGGCACATGCTCGAGGCAGGGATTTTTAATATACTTCCGGTTTTTGATAGGTTTTTACACTTGCAAGCATTAATCTCAGCTGAAAGTATTCATACAGTATCTTCTTTAATGCAGCGATAACTTGTATACTAGATAAAGGATGGACTAATGTACAAGTAGAAATGTCATCAAGACTACAGCTATTTTTAGCCAAGATCAATGAAGAGTGAAAAATTCCTTAATACTAGACTATAGCTAAGGGTATAAAAACGCCAGCCCGCTGGCGCCTATTGACTATCTACGCCAAAATGGTTCCTTTTGAGCCATTGAATTCAATATTCAGATAACGATACTGTCGCCCGTTTTTTTTTGGCTCCGATTCCTAAGGATTCCCTACAGCCACAACATAAAATTGCTTGGGTTACAGCTTTTGTTCAATACATACCTGCCTGTGATTATGAACATGAATATGTAAGTTACTTGCTATTCGTCGAAAAAGTAACACGGTTCGTGTTTTAGCCAACCTAGAATTTATGACCCGAAGTAGCCATTGAACCAAAGCTGCTGTGGTATCTACAATAAATAGTAAGCAATAATTATGTAATTGGCTGTTTGTCTCCGGTAGTTCGTGTAGTTTTTGATGGTGCTTCGCGTTCGTATTCTTTTTTTTTTTTTTTTTCTAGTTGTCAAAATTTTTTAATTCTTTTTGTCCCAGTACGAGGCAGCTCGCGAGTGCACAATTATTTTTCGGTTTTTTTCTTCATGTTGACGCGTTCCTACATTCTTTTTCTTTATTGAAAGTAAATAAAGATTAGTCCGGTAACTTTTTTTTTACATGATGCATACCGAATTGAGGTAACTTGGCAGCCCTAAGCATCCACATCAAAAAGCCTGGATATTGCAAAAGTCTATCTTCCTAGAGATGTAACAACCACCTTTCATAGAACACACTGCTTTAGGTGATTCGAACGTAAAGATACTTTAAATCTGACAGCTTTTTTTTTTTTTTTTTTTTTTTTAATTTTTTTTAAAGTTTTTTTTTTTTTTTGTTTAGGTTCGCGTCCATTCCAATTGGATTTTGAAGAATGAAGTTAATTAAAGCTGAGTGTAGCTTAGCTGCCCAGATATTGAGTGAAGGAGGTGATCGATGATTAACTATATACGGTTGAAAACGTAGCTATAATATAGCACGTTTACAGTCCCATTGTTTCCGGAAACTCTTACCACGATATCAATAAACTACGCTCTGAATTTTATTCAAGGAGGAAAAAAAAGAAGCATTCGAAAAGATAATATTAATAATGTACTACAATGTTGGCTTTACTGTTTCAAGCTAGAAAAGCTTTACTAGCATCAGATTGCCTATTGGTGGCTGCAGTTGGGTATAGGCTCAACTTCTATGTTGCATACAGGGATATGGTTAAGAAAAACAAGATCGAGTAGTATATACTAATCCAACAGTAGACAGTGGCTCAAAGACTATTCAGTTTGTACATTCTCAAATTTTCATTTCGTCATTTTTTTGTCTTGCTTCTATTGATACTAAGGCATTGTTCATATGGCAAGAGGCATGATCTCATACAAACCCCAGCAGAGAATAGAGATGTACCGGGATATGACTTGGTGGCAAACCAACAATTGAAAGCTGAGATGCCGTATATTTGACGTTTGTGTGATAGCATAGTACAAGAACCCTGGAACCTAGACCTACGCATAATTGCGTCGATCACGGCTTCCGGGAAAAAGCGTCACTTCGAACCTACGTGCACACAAAAAAGCAAAAGGCACTCTACAATAGCTTAAACTTCACCAGATCGGCATTCGATTATGTAGCCAAAAGCACATTTGACGGTAAATCGGAAACCCAAAAGCTTTAATCAAGGTCTCTCTGCCAAGCTTCAAACTGGTACAAGAAGAAGCGACGACCTAGCTTCAGGCTTCCCTATACTCCTGTCAACAGCCCTGGCTAATTAGTGCCAGTCCATCGGAATCTATCTTTATATCCATTAAAAAGTAAAAGAAAAAAAAAAAATGAAACCAAGATGTCCTCGGGTTGACTTCAATAGTGTGAATAAAACACTCAAACTTTCAGATCCTCTATGGCTCACGACCATTGTTCAGCATTTCCCCATTGTTATTAATTCATCGATCAAATTGTCTTTGGTCATCGCTTTTGATCAAAGGAACATTCCTCACAAGCACTAATTTTAATCTTACACATGATTTACATGTAAAATATTGTTTAATCCTCTTAATTTACATAATTTTGTCTTAAATGATCAATCGGAGTTGCATTGCGATTGTGTTCTTTGCTTGGGACGCACAGAACTGGACTTCTAGCTGCATGGGGCCTCATGGGTTGTTGGCATTGACGCCTTGGCTAATCCTCCTTTCCCACGCTGCCCTTGTTTTATTTCGCCGTTGTTCTCTGCAGTCGTTTTTTAATAGCCAAATTCATACACAGATTGCTAACTTATTAGCTAATACTCCATTGCTATATTTGCAGGAAAAACCGATTTTTTTTTTTTTTAAAAAAAAAAAACTTGAAGCAAGGAGGTGTCTAGACATCATGATTAATTCTATTAGTTATAGCAGATTTAGCCTGTATTTACAATCCCCTGAAAGTATTCTTACTAGCACGACGACGGCCGTCGAACCTCTGCTTAGTACGTCCCTTATCCTTCTTTTCCTCTCCTTCGTTATCGCCATCATTCTCGTCATCATCATCATTGCCCTGTATCTTAACCCGCTTGGGTTTGGGCTTAGGAACAAAAGTGAGCTCCATTTCGCCTCTTGGACCACGCTTGACGTTGGACTTGAGCTCAGCAATTTCCTTTTCTTTCTCGTCAACTTCGTCGTAGAGGTCCTCAAAGGCAACATCCTTGTTGCCTTGCAGACCGTTGCCAGTCATATCAACAGTGCGCATCGAAGGTAAGCTAGACATGAATTCCTGCTTAGCAAGGGTTTGCTTTTCGCGACGCTCTTCCTGTTTGGCCTTCTTCTTGGCTTCACGAGCTTCCTTGGCCAATCTGGCTTGCTTGGCTTCGTAGTCTTCTTCTTCGTCAGAGCTGCTTTCCTCCTCGACACTATCATCGTCTTCAAAAGCACCACCTCTCTTTCTCTTGTCCTGTGAATCAAGTCTTTCTTCGTCTGAGAGCTCCGCAGCAGTCTTACCTCTCAGTCTCTCTCTGTCAGGACCCATACCACCGTCACGGTTTCCACCTGGCTTTATACTGCTCGAGACAGGGTTAATCATCTTAAATTCGTGAGAGTTAATATCAACAGCAAACTCTTCATCTTCGAACATGTTCTTGAATCTGTCATCAGTAAGCTTATCTTCCTCGCCGTTAGAAACCAATCTTTTAGCAATGTCCTTGTTAACCTTGACCTTGACGTCGGGACCGGTGCTGCGGATACGGGTCTCTCTCTCCTTCTCGATCTTCTTCTTGATTTCTCTTTCTCTGTGCTCCTTGTAGGCAAAGGGATTAGAGATAAGTCTTGCTTGTTCATAAAGGCGAATATCAATGAAGTAACCATGCATGTAGCTCTTGACAACGTTGCTTCCAATAAGATGGCCGAGATTGAGGGCAACAAGCTCCTTCTTGGTAACAAACTTGTAGTTGTCGTAAACAGTACTACTGGGCTTCTCTTCCAGCTCTTCAGTGATGCTATCCAGGAACGAGCACCATTGGGGAGCAGGTCCAATAGAGGGAACGTAGTAAGTATGCATAGGGATACCTTCGTTAGCCATAAGGAACATTCCAGTATCAGGGAGGTATTCAATGTCGTTAATATCAACCGTGGGCTCAATTGATGTGTAAGGCTTGCCATCGACACGATCCCACAGCTTAACAATACGCTTATCAGCGGTCAAGACCTTGCTGCTGTTGCCGCCACCGTTGGACTCAATCCACATAATCTTCTTGATGGGGAAACCGTAGCCTTGGTCCTTCTGTACATATGGCTCTGAAGCACGCAAATCGAATAACAGAGTGTTGCCTTCGTGAGTACCAAAACCAACGTTAAGACCGTCGTTTCTAAATGACAATGCTGTGATACCACTACCCAAGCCGTGACCACCGCCACCAATATTCAGTTGAGCTGCTCGCCTTCGGCTTCTCGGGTCCCAAAATTCGACTGTACCATTCTCTAATCCAAAACCGAGCAGGCCATGCACCGGGTTAATAGCAACACTGTTAACACCATCACTGTCAACTTCGAAGGGAGCCAAAAATCGGCCTTGATCGACGTTTAATCTGTAAACTTCGTTACCGGACGCGCCGACAATAACGTCACAGTTCTGGGAATTGTAGGTTAACGATCTTCCAAACTTGGGAATTCTTGACTTGGAGTGAATACCACCCTGGGTATGAAATTCGATACTTCTGTCGTTTTGCAGGTGGATCGACTTGGTCCAGTCATCGGACAAGATTTCAAAGTCAATGTTCTCAGCGTCGGTATGTCTATCGAATTTGAGTGAGAGCTGTGAAAAGTCATATACATGAATCTGAGGCTTGTATGTACCGGTAGCCATGCAAAACTGGCCATCTTTTGTCACTTTTAGTTTAATCGAGGCTTCTTCAAATTCGAAATCCTGAATGAGCTCGATTCTGTTGGCGTACTCGGGGTCGTTCTTGAGCGAGCGCTTCCGCTTGCGGGCAAGCCAGTCGGGTAGGGCCCGCGATGTGTTGGCACCAGCAATCTGGTATACTGGCACATTAGCACCGGGTGTAGATTTTAAAACCATTGTGTTGCTTGTTTGTTATGGGAATCAGTATCTCAATAACCAAGTCTAGACGATGAAAAAAAAATTTTATGAACATGAAATATAAAAATAAAAAAAATTTCCAGAAATTGAAGTTGGGAGTTTTAAAACCCTTGCCCATAATATTTCTACGCAAAGACGAAAAAGAAAAAAGAAGTTTAACCAGCACAAAAGGCCTTACTTTTTTGATCCTGCTTGTGCCAAGTCTCAAAAAGGTAACAAATACCAGACGAAATGGATGGTAAAATGTGAAAATATGAAAAAAAAAGTTTTATTTCTACTGATGAAATGTTTTCTGGTGGGTTGGATTTTTGGCTATATGATTTTTAGTATACTATTTCTATGTATGTAGTGAAAGATCTATAGTTTTACGAGTTGGGAACCTCAGCATGACCTGCTCTTGGTTTGACAGGAAAACCAAAAAGTTTTTTGTTTTTATGGCCTCTGTGCTTTTGTTCCTGATCGAACCCGACGAAAAAAAATAAAATAAATAAATGAATAACAAAAGGATTTTTGGGGAAACATGCACCTCTAATATTATGTTTACAAGATGAGGAAGCAGAAACATAATTCTCTGGCTCAGTTTATGATTTTCTGGTCACTGCCATATTTATAACCTCAACCAGGTATAGGTACGGGCCTAGGGCAATAAACAATATGCTCTGGTTCGGAGGCGATATCGCCGATAGGGATCACTATTATTATGAGGGCAAATGGTCACGCCCAGTGACCCTGAGCCACTGGACTACTAAACGGTACATGAACCGCTACAACCAACCACCTCATTTTTATAAAATTAAAAAATCAAACAGAAGTTTCCCTTTTATGGAAGAAATGTACCTGGGCTGTCCTTTTAAACGATATAAGGATGAGACAAACAGGCTTAAAGTAAATGACTCCTGCCATAATATAATATTAAATTTGAGTGCCAGCAAATGCCATAACAACCCTTACCCAAAGACGCCCAAAAACAGCAAAATCAAAACAAAAAAAGTACTCCCAGACAATAAGCCTTCACCTTGTTTACATTTTGCCAACAAAGTCTGTGCACTCTTTTTTTTTTCTTCTTCCTTTTCCTATCTTCTTTTTTTCCCACTTTTATCTCAATCGTTTTTTTTTTCCTATTCATTTCCTTCATTAATTCTATCTTTTAATTAACATTTATTTTTATACGACGCTCATGACATACGCCTGCTGAGAAACTACCATGTCTTCCGAAGAAAACTTTGATAACTCGCAGGTCAGCAGTTTTCTTGCAAGAGTTCGGCAACTGAACGAGAAAACGTATGTTGACATGGTAAAACACGGATATCAAAAATACTAACTTTTTATTTATTTATTGGTAATTATTAGTGATAAAGAAGATGAACAGAGAACCAAACAACTTGAACAAGACCTTGCAGAAAAAAAAAGGAGGCGTCAGGCAATGAGAGCGGGGTTGGGCCTGCGGGCGCGCTCCAACCGTTCTTCTCCAGCCGCGACCCCGACCCTTGCCGCGGATGTGTTTGCCGATAACCCAATTGTTTCTAATCCCAACTTTGAGAGATCAGCATCAAGACTACAAGATCATTACAGCGATGCTAGCAGCCTGAGTTCGCCTGTGCTACCATCCCTGCCAAACATGTCACCAATTTCTTTCAATGCGGCCCATACTCAAGATCCACCTGCAGTGGACGAGACTATCGATCTTAAAGATGCCACTATTAGAGCTGGTTTGAGTTTGGATGGGCTAGATAAACCGGTTCCTTTTGAGGAAGCCCACGCTGATTCGGCAACAACGTATATTACTGCTCAATCTACTGAGCAAGAATTTACAGCATTCCCCAAAACACCAGAGCTTTTGCAGCAAGAATTGATGCCCACGGGTGAAAATTCAACTCCAAATGATTCTCCGTTTATTCAAAGTCCGACAAGCTTCCAAGAAAGTTTTGAGGAAATTAATCCTTCCCAGAGTGAACTAACTGCAGATACCTTGGCTATCAACAAAGACGAACAGCCAATAAGTCAAGAACCATCATCTAGCAAAGAGCCCACTACTAGCAAAGATCTTAGTACCACAGTTGAAGCGAAAGAACTGGCTGCACAATGTCTAGCTGAACCAGCAACTAATAGTCCAAATACTCTCACTGATGACAAGTTAATGGGCCCAAATCAGGAGCTTATTCAAACTACCAGCAACTTTGCTGAAACGGACTCAGAATTTTCATTAAAACCGTCATTTGAAGAAAATTCAAATGTTGATTCAGTCATAGAAAATGGAAAGCAGCAAAATAAACTAGTTGAAACTATTGCTCCAGAAGCCCTGCCAGTTCTAACAGAAAATTTAAAGGCAGAGACAGGTTTTCGGCCAGGACTGCTGACGTCTGTCAACCCTGACACATTTGAGGACCTGTCACCAAACACATCGTTGGTTGAGCATAAGTATGAATCCCAACCAATTGATATTACAGGTGAACAATTTCTTCCTCCTGATATTTGCCAGCGCGAATTACAACCTGGTAAAGAAAAAGATTCTAAACAGCTTGAAGATCCTATTTTTGAAAAGCCGGAAACTTCAGCATCAATATCTCTGAAAGCCACTCAGATTGATTCCTTAGCTGTGGAAACTCCGGAACTTGCACCTCCACTTTCTCCAAAACCTATCAACAGACCGCTCTCTCCCCCTAAGTCTCCCTACGAGCGGAACTCTGTCAGCACTCCCAGAACACCTCATCGCTCCGACAGTATCAAATTCTCGCCAAAGCCTGTACTTCCTTTACCTGTCCCGTCGCCGTCATCGAAAGGCTCGTTTCTTGCTACTCGTCAACAAGCTGCATTTCCGTTCAGGACTAGTGCATCAGTAAATGATTTACAAGAGTCCAACTTTCCTCCCACAACTTCTTCGCCATTCTTGAATACGCGATCTCCTTCTTCGATTTCTAGATCACGCGCTGGCAGAGTTGGATTTGTGCAGAGTGCAATTTTGAGATCTAGAGCTGGATCCATTGACTCTGGTGATGCGTCCCCTAATTCTCTGCTTGCTAGATCAATCTCGCGGGCTTCCCAGAGCTCGTCGCCCACAAAGAGAAACGGCCATACGAGAGCGCAGAGTACAAACAGTATCATTTATAATTCTTCATCCATTGGGTTTCCTAGTTTTGGATCTGCTGAGGCAGGTAGTCCCCGGTTAAATAACAGAGTCTCACACTTAAATCTGCACTCTTCTGCTATTGCAAAGTTTGACTTGAACGAACGCAGCACTGAAATTCCAAGTAATGCTCTTCGCAAGAAATCCTCCAAGCCTGAAGTTGCCAACCTGAATGACAATGGAGTGCTGCATAATACTACAGATATTTCACCAAAGGTTGACAATGACAAGAATGGCACCTCTAAGGAGATTTTTGACTCCAAAGATACAGTTGAGAGTTCAGTCAATGTTGATCTTAAGACACCTGAGCCCGTTGAAGTGTCTCAATTTCAGAGCAATGAGCTTATCGATTCTCTTGAAGCCATAGATAACCAAGATGTTGATGATGATGAACATGACTTTGCTCCGAAAAAAATCATTCATATTCACCGTTCCGCCAAAACTACATCTGATACTGAAAAGCCTGGTGAGACAGTAGAGAAATCTGCTGGGGCTGCTAAAGAAGAAGTAATTGAGCCTAAAGTTGAGAGAAAACCCACGCCAACGAGAAAGTCATTGGAAAGCACTGGCTTAGACTCTCCTACTTTGGGGGCCAAATTTGAGCTACGACCGACTTCTCCCACGAAAGGTTTGCTTGCCTCTCCCTTCAGATCTAATATTCAGCTCTCCCCTGAAGCCAGCCCTACCCGAGGTGCAGAAAGTCCCAAGGCTTCACCAATACCTAGGTGGGGTAGCCGTGGTCGGTCCACTTGGTTGGAGAGTGCACTAATGAAAAATCCGGCGTCCCCTGGCCTGGATCGTTCACAAAACGCTCTGCAACGTAGTCCAACTGGCAAGACTGCTGCCAACTTCCCTAGAGGTAAAGTTCCTTTGCCTGCACCTTTGACTTATAATAGACCCTCGAGTCCGACAAAGATGCTTGGTAACATTAGAAATTTTGCAGGCGACTTAGACCGCTCACCGAGCCGTGTTGGAAGAACCTCTGAGCCTGACATTAGACCTTTTTTGCATGATCGTCCTAGTTCGCCAACAAAGGCACGGGAGCATGTTACAAGCGACTCTTCTGAAAAATCAGTGCCTTTCAGTTTGGCTTCAAGCAAACCCAAGGAGGTTCCAAGTCCTGTTGAATCTTCGCCTACCAAATTAGCCAAGAAAAGTTCTGATTCACTAAGCCCTTCTGTCTCATTGAAGGCTAGAGTGGTATCGCCATCTACTGCCTTAATTCTGGATAGATCTAACTCGTTACGGCCTGTACCTGCCAAAAAGCAGGATAAGGCTCCTGTCAATGAAGCTTTCCAGAGACTGCGACAGCTTCGCTCTGGCTCTCCGAATAAGTACCACCCATCGCGAGAAGGCGCAAATGCCATGGCTCCCGACTGGAAGTCCAATCTAAAAAGAAGTAGCACTGTTCAATACGAGCCTACAGATACAATAACGGAAACTATTTTGGGGGCTAGAAACTCTTTAAGACCATCGTCTAGTCTGAGTGTTCATCCAAGCGAGATTTCCACCCAACAAAATCTCAGTTCCGGTTTTGGTAGTATTGAAAAGACGAAACAGACTCAAGACAGCGTTGCTACCAATGTGCTAGATACTCAGAAGTCTTTGGATTCATTCAAGAGTAATATTCCTGTGTCTAGTTCTAAGAGACAATCTCTGCCGAAAAAGGAGATGGTTGCCGAGACTGCTTCTGTAAATTCTCCTGAAACCGAAGAGGAAGAGGATGTTATTGTGGTTTCTTCTGATCGTGAGAGTGCAGAATCTGATCTGGAGGAGAGAAGCAGGGGCAGCACCATTGAAGAGATTGGCACTTCCTCTCCTGCTTCATATAACAACATGTCGTCCTCTGAACAGGACTTTTCTGCTAACGGTGATTACGATGATGATTACTATCTGCGGTCGCTTACCCCTCCTCCTAATCATGCGATAAGAGATGAGATTGAAATTTCAGACTCAGAGGACGAGGAGACAGAGATCATTTACAGTCCTCCGCGGTCTATTCCTAAACCTATTCGAGGCGGCGGTCGGGCTATTCCGACTGTGCGTGGCCTGAATGACGAAGTGTAATGTGTGTCTTTATATTTGTTAAATAAATTATGATAAATATAATTGAAATCATTTACCTTTTGTGTGTGTGTGTGTGTGTGTTTTGTTCTTGTTAAAACTAGTCCAATACTTTGAACGCAATCTAGCAAAACATTGAATTTAAGACTTGGAACATATATACTTTTGTTGAAGTGCGATCAAGGAGTACATATGGTGTAATCGCATGAATTTGTTTGCATTCCAGAAACTGAGGCGCTTAGTCCTTCGTATCAGGAACGCGCACCAGATGCCCCTTCGTAGTAGTTTCCTAACCCTGTATTTTTAACCCGATACTCAAGGCGGAGGTTTAGTCGTAGACAGGCATTCGCACTGTGACCTTCAAATGACACCAATGGCCGTTCTGCAGTGGCTAGTCGCCCTAGGTCAAGTGCATCTTGTTATCAATAATGACGTTCGTATTAAAGAATTCGGCAGGGTCGACAAGAACTTTTTTAATATTTATTTTTACTTTTTTTTTTCCGCTTCAAGAAGATAAAACAGAAAAAAAAAAAAACTAAAAAAAATGAAATGAATAAAAACTTCAGCATTCTCTTAACTTTCTTTTCAACCATCATCAGTCAACTCCATCACCAGTGAACATCATATTGTTCTAGTGTAAACACGGAGATACACAACAGCAACAACAGCATGTCGTCGTCATCTTCGTTTAACCAATTCCAGCCAAAATCTGGAGGGTTCAAGTCCTTTTACTCAAAGGGCTCGTTTTCCTTGTCTTCCTTTCTTGCGTCCAAGCAATTCAATCAGCTCACCAATGTTCTCACCGGTATAACGGTAGTGCTGACTCTGATATACCTGACGCTCAGCTCGGGTTTCACCTTGAACTTTGGCGGCCGGCCGTCTTTCCGCAATGACCCCAACATACCGTCCATTGAGTATCACGATCTTAACACCTACGTGTCGACTGCAAAGGGCAACGAGCGCGGCGAACGTATTCTCTACCTCGTCCCCCTGCGTGATGCTGTCCCGCACATGCAGATGTTTTTTGGCCACATGGAAAACCTCACATACCCTCACAATCTCATCGACCTTGCTTTCCTTGTGTCTGACTCCAAGGATGACACGCTCAACGTCCTCAATCAGTACCTCGAGAACTTGCAGCAAAACCCTGACGTTTCAAAGCGGTTCGGCACCATCGAGATCTTTGAGAAGGACTTTGGCCAGGCCATTGGCCAGGGTTTCTCAGATCGTCATGGCTTTGCGGCGCAAGGCCCGCGCCGTAAGCTGATGGCCCGCGCTCGTAACTGGTTGCTCTCCGTTGCACTCAAGCCCGACCACTCATGGGTCTACTGGCGTGACGCCGATGTGCAAACGGTTCCACCCACGATTCTTGAGGACCTTATGGGCCATAACAAGGATGTCATTGTGCCAAATGTCTGGCGTCCCTTGCCCGACTGGTTGGGCAATGAACAGCCGTACGATCTGAACTCGTGGCAAGAGAGCGAGACTGGCTTGCAACTGGCAGATCAGCTCGATGAGGACGCTTGCATTGTTGAAGGCTACCCTGAGTATGCGACGTGGCGGCCACACCTGGCATACCTGCGCGACCCCTACGGTGATCCCAACGTGGAGATGGAGCTTGACGGCATTGGCGGTGTCTCGATTCTCACTAAGGCCAGTGTTTTCCGCCAGGGCGCGCATTTCCCGGCGTTTTCCTTTGAAAAGCATGCCGAGACCGAGGGCTTTGGCAAGATGTGCCGGCGCATGGGACTCTCCGTGGTGGGCTTGCCGCACTATGTGATCTGGCATATCTACGAGCCATCCTCGGATGACATTAAGCATATGGAGTGGATGGCGGACGAGGAGGAGCGCCGCGAGACGGAAGAGCGTCTCCGTGAATTGCATGACAAGATCTGGCGTGCGGGTTTCCAAGACGTGCGCAACGACTGGCACGTTGAGAAGCTCAACATCCTCAAGAACTCAGAACTCAGCGCCTTCCTGGGCAAGGCCG
>JAJMRT010000137.1:12472-43941 GCA_030558065.1 Geotrichum phurueaensis
TAAAAATGTATATTGGCATTCTTTTCCTGTATGCGCACGCATGGCTTTATTTTTATGTATATAGACTTTTTTTTTTTTTTTTTAAATTTATTTATTTTTTTATTATTGTATTGTTGCAAAGGAGAACAAGATGCAAAGAAAGAGAGACCAGCGGAGAAAAAAAAAAATAACAACAATAATTTTAATCGTCATTTTCAAGGTCCTCAGTGTGGCGCCAAGTGCGCCAGCACTCTCCGGCCTCGACAATAATGCTCTCCAGGTCATTCGAGCGATACAAGCGGCCCAGACAGCCCCGAATCTCGCTTTGGTCGAGTTCCAAGAGCGTGAGCGCCTTGGACTTGAGCAGCACAATGCAAACAAAAAGGTGTTCAAGCAAAGGCTCAATCGTAGTAGGAGTGGCTGACACCTGGTTGTTGTCGTCGCCCATAGTCACGTCACCGCCATTGCTATCTTCTTCCTCGCCGGTAATGTTGGCTGACCAAAAGGGGTCAGGACCCAGCTCAAGCTCCAATTCCTGCAGATCAAGTACCATATTGTCCATGCGAATGGATCGCTCATTCTCCTCGTCAAAAATCTCAGTGGCGTCATTCTCGGGCGCCTTGGGGTGGGTGCGCACGTACTCGTCACGGCGCTTTTTTGCATTGGCCCGCGCCGCCTTGGGCAAATCAAACTCGGGCGACGCGGCGACCGGGCGCCAGCCAAAGTACATGTCCCATATCCGCGCGCGGTCCTTGCGGTCCCAGACCTTGGCACCAATCCATTTGACCCACCACAAGAGCCACTCATCACCACCAATCGAGGATAAAATGTCCTCCTCGTCAAAATGCTTGGAGAGATCGGGCAGTAATCGCCGTACCACCGAGAGGAAAAAGGAAATCCGGTCAGCAGTAGGCGAATCGCAGGGACCTCTAGGACCATTTTGCTCAGACTTGGGAGAGTGAAAAACAATCAATAAAAGATGCTCAAACACGGTGGAAAACTGATATGGTAAAGTAAACGAAAGTGATCGAAGAGTAAGCGGGGTGTAGGAATCTGTAGGAGTAGGAGTAGCTGATCCCGATGAAGAGGGAGAGGAAGCAGCCGGTAGTTGTTGAGACTGCGATTGCTGATCATCAGCAGGAGTTAATTCCGGGGAAGAAGCTTGTGACTCGGTTGTATTCGAGGCGCTTTGGTGTGTACCCCGGAGCAGCTGGTACTTGTCCTCCATACGACAGACCGGGTCAACCCAGTCAGCCAGCGAGAAGGCGAGGTACACCATACCCGGCTCATACGGCGTGATGTGGCCCCATTTTTTTAAAAATGCAACAATAGCATTTTCAATGGCCTGGATCTTTTGCGCCTCCAACGACGCAGCGGTAATATTTTCGCCGATATCATTAATGCCACCATTACTGAGATTGGTGTTAATGCCGGCATGACTAGCACCCAGGTTTAAATGGCTACTTTCGGCGGCAGTAGTTGGATTGACACTGCTCGACGAGATAGGCATAGTACTGGCTGTAGTACTATTATTAGTAGTGCTAGATTGTGAAGATTTAGGTTTTGATGAGTGCATCACTAAGCGCTTTTGATATCTCTCAATCTCCTTTTTGATTCTCTTTATGGGGATCTTGTCACTTGAAAGTGGCTGCGAGGGATACTCGGCAACAACAGAAGGATCCATAACATATGGGTGAGATTCAAGCAAGAGCGGCCAGGCGTATTGCCGCAGCTTGGGGGGTAGGCCGCGGCGCCGGGCGATAAGCGCCAAACCGTCAGTGTTGCGCTCATTGATAAACTTCTGACAAAGAAACACAAGTCTGGGCGACTCAGTGACCTTGGGCTTATGATAATGCTTAAAACGAGAGTGGGTTTTGTGCTTTCCCTGCAGGGTACTGTTGGTGGGACTCGTGTTAGATATGTTGTTGTGTAGGGAAGATGCTGAAGATGATGATTCTGAATTATGGCCGTTGGTGGGCATGGAGGCTGGGTAGTGCGACTGATCCATGGTGGTTTTTTGTGGTGGATGATCAGTATTACTGTTGCTGCCGTGGTAAGAAACTCCCAGGCTCGCTGAGGACCGGTTAGAGTGGCTCAGACGGTAAATGTCAGACGGTATTGAAAACTCAGAATTGCTTTTCAGTTCATAATCTAAAGTTGTCATTGTAGAGTCATTATCTTCTTCGCCATTTGTGTTGTCATCATCATCCTCATCGTCTTCGTTTATAAGTGGGCGCTGAATCGAGCCTGACAGCGAGGATGACGCAGAGAGTGTGGAGGACAACTCCGCAAGCGATTTAATTTCATCACGCTTGTAGTCCTTAACGCCTTTTCTTGCAGAATGTGATGATTCTAAATGTCGTGAGTATGATTTATGGTCTGGATCAAAATCTGTCATGATTGAATCATCCAAATTGTTGCCTGGCCGGTGATTCACCATCATACTGTTGGTGTCGGGGATAGTCGAGGAGAAATCTGAGCCTGACATGATAACGTGCTAGCAGTGATCAAAAACAAAATGCAAAAAAAAAAAAAAAAAAATAGTACTCGCGCTGGTGATAGTCAACTTGATCTGGGGTCCAGAAATACGTGCAGATTGTGCGCTGGTTACAATTGTTACTGATGGAGGATAATTAGTACTGGGGTACAGTAGGTTCCTAATTAACGGATAAATTTTTGTTGATGGAGTTTGAGTTTTTTTTTTTTATGGGTGTGTCTTGTTGATGATGGCGATACGTAATACTAAATCATTATGAAGGATGGGAGACGAATGGATTAACTGAAAAAAAAAGACAAAATGTATAGATGTGAGTGGGCGAACGCAGCGGGCAATGTAGCGAGATATATATAAATATAAGTGTAGGTATATAAAATAAAAAACTGTCAGACCGATTCTGGAGTTTAGTCGTTTTTTTTTAATGGCGATGATGATGAGTACTAAATATGCTCGGCTTTTTTTTTTTTTTTCTTTGTATTTCTTTTCGCACTCTCTTGCTGAGAAATGTACCTGGTATTCTCCTTTAACTGAACTTAAAGATGGGGTTAGCACCTAGAAAAAGATGGAGAAAAGAACAGGAAGAAAAGCAGAGAAAGAAAAAGTAAGGAATATTAGAAAGGAATAAAAATTGAAATGAATAAAAATGGAAAAGAGAAAGAAGAAAAAAAAAAAAGATTTTTTTTTTTTATTTCCTTTCAAAAGGGCAAAATATTTCAAAATGGCAATGGCCTGAACTTTGAAAAAAAAAAAAAAAAAAAACAGACGGTGCTTACATAACTGTCACCGCATCACTAATAGCCATAAAAATGTCTTTTAAACTTTGTAATATTGGCCTTAATCGCTCGTTTACGAAAGAGCAAAAGAGTTGCAAAAAAAACGTTTTGCTACTGTCCGTTTTTTTAAGAATGGTTTACAGTATGATGGTTTACAGTATGGTCTTCAACAGTGGCGCAAGTAGAGTCAAGTCCGAAAAAAAAAAAAAAAAAAAAAAGGCAGAGGTTTGGAATGATCAGTGATTTGGTTGAGCTCTCCTTTCTACCGTGATTAGCCTTTGTATAAAGCGCGAAATTTGTTCACATATCTATGCACCTAAAACGCAAGATCATGGTGATTCAGTTTTTAGATTAAGATCTGTCTTCTTGAAGGTTCAAAAAAGCAGCTGCTTCTTCTTGCTGCTATTCTCTTAATCATTTTGTTTTTTTTGTTTTTGTTTTTTCGTTGCTCACACGACACCCAAAAAAACATTGAAATTTTAAAGAAGGAAAAATCAACAAAAAAAAATTTTTTTTTTTTTCTCCTCCTTCGTTTTCTTCTTCTGGTTGCAATGATGATGTTTGCCCAAATTAGCCAAATTGAATCAAAAAAAAAAAAAAAAAAAACATAAATTGTTATTAATGGCTGCACATTAGAAACTAGTAGAGTACCTCCAGCTTCACTGACTCACAAAAGTCACTTCCATTATTGATTCTTTTATAAGTCACTGAATAGCTAGGGATCATATACCAATGTTGTAACAGCAATATTTTTTTTCTAGTATGGACTGACCCCCAGATATTATTTCAGCGACTGGGAATGGTGATAACTATCCTTATTTGCTTGGAACATTTCACTTGTGCTCAGTATTGCTTTTTCGGCTTTATTGGAGCTTTATTGTGAGTATAAATCTTATTGCGTAATATTTATTGCATTCTTTTTTTCCCCTTTAAACAATGACTTTATTTTTTAAAAAAAAAAAAAAAATGATCCTGAATATATTCTAGTACCCGGAGGGCCGAGATTGTGTGAGGCTTTGTTGCTGTCAAGGCAGATGAGCTCAGCTAACTCCATCTCACACGACACCGTTTTTCAACCTTTTTTTCTTCTTTTATGGTTTGTGTTTTGCTACTGCTTTTATTTTTTATTTTTAGTTTTTTATTAAACCTTCATTAAGCTGCCATTTGTTCATCAAAACAATACACATTGTATATGTACAACAAATGCTTAACGAATGTCTATAGAGTAGAAAATACTATTGCATGTTATGTTGGCCACGCTTATGGATTACAAAGCCCAAATGTAAATTAAAATAAAATAAAATAAAATAAAATATTAAAAAAATTTAAAAGATTTTGACCCATTTGGCTGCTTCTGATTATTACATAGTTCAGCCAGTCACAGCGTTCAAGTTCAACTCATGGGTCTGCACACGACCACCCACTCATCTCCTCGCTCTATATAAATCCAGAGGATATAACGGTAGTCCAATGCCAGACTCACCTTCTGCAATTTCCGCATACTCGTTAGGCCATTTACAGTCCGTGAAACCAATTGTCTTCGTGACAGTCTCACGATCGTCTTGCGTCACTTAACTGAATTGCCAAATAAATTACGGGTCTCACGCTTGAAAGAATTATTCTTTTTTTTTTCTTTTTTAGAATCAAATGACAGAGTCAGATACTTTAAGCAAGTAGCAGTGAGATTAAATGGGCGTGTACTTACTTTTTTTTTTTCTTATACAAGCTCCACATTTAATCTGATTCTCACAATAGTATATATGTGATTATTTCAATCTATCAACACTTTTTACAGACGACGTAATTAGGCTTGTCTATTCAACTATTAACTAGTCTGGTCATATTATTACCTTTTTTTTTCTTTTTTTTTACTTCAAGGCTGCTCTAATAATCTTTTTTTCCAGATACATGAGCGTGCGAATCTCTATGCCTTTAACATGATAGTTCTGGTTGTCGCCGTTGAATTTTCTCTTACCAGCTTACTATTACTGAGCGTAGCCCGCGTTGTTTGAGCACCCTGAGGCCAGACCTTGTAAGACCCCATTTTTTTGTTGCATCTGCCGTTGCTTGATAATACACCAAAGCTTTATTTTTATATTTATAGATTAGTTCAGATACCTTGCTTTTATTTTAGTACATTAGACATGTTATTGTCGCTGATATGAGCAAGAGATCCATTCAGAGAAAAACAGCATATAGCCTAAGTTTTCATTATTATGGTTTGATTGAACGGCAAAGCTCTAGTAAGTTAACAAGTCAATCTAATCACGGTAAATTCATCAAAGTCACAAAGGTTTCAGAGATGTAGAGATTTAAATGCCGCTAGGGTATCTTCGCTATATCATTATCCAATCTATCAATATCTTTTATCCTAAATGACAAATTAAACCATTGTTTTCCGTTTATAATTTCAAATGTACAAATCATCATGGTGTTGTAACCATCACATTCATCTTTCTCATTCCCCTTTCTTTCTGCTCGTTATCTCTGGATATTTTTGACTGCGTAGAAATACCTTTAAACACTAGCCTCGCTCTTCTTATTACTCAAAACCTCTGCAAATCCCATCACTTGCTTGTCTTCTACCTGGACACCACGCGGTCCCAAAGCCGATAGCACGCGGTTAAGCTGATTGATCTTGCTTAGCTTGAGCTTCAAACACACTCCGGACACAGGGTCAAACGTCTTGACGATGGCAACAGCACTGCCCTGCTGGGTCTGGTCAGAGCCGGCCTCTTTCGCATCAGTGGCAGCAGACCGTTTGCTAGCACGCTTCTTCTGCTTGTGGCTGTAAGTCGTGCTTATCCTTGTCTAAACGATCAAAATAAAATAAAAATAAATAAAAAAAAAGGTGTTAGTAGGCACTGGAGATCAAAGATAGTCGTAATTTTGGAGGGATGAGAAAAGGGAGGAGGGGGAAGGGAAGGATTGATCCATACAGTAGAAGGACGAGCTATAAGAAGATCATGAGATTGCTGGATAAACTTGTCAATAGACTTGATTGCCGTCATTGTTGCTGTGTATATATATGATACGTGTCTGTGTGGTTTAATCAGAAACGCTTTGGTATTGGAGTTTTCAATCCTTGAATCAGTGAATGGGTAATGATGGTACAGTGAAGGAAAGAAACAAAAAACGTTGTGGCAGACAGTCATAAATTATGTAATAGTGCTTAGTCACAATTTAAGAATATAAACGCGCGTAACACGCGTTTTTCAAAACACATGTATCTTGTTTCTAGAAGAAATTGGCCGACAAACCCAGTAAATCCCAGCTCAATAGATAAAAAAGACAATTCTACATAATGATTGAAACGAGTCAAAAAAAAAAAAAAAATAAGTGATTAGTTACAGCCCGCTATTTACTTTCCTTGAGTGAGATGAATGAGAAACTACATTGCGTGAGTAAATTTTTACCTCGAAACATTATTAGAAATCAGCAGAAAATACAATATCTTAGACCCAAACTTTAGTGTTAATGCAAATAACCAGTTTGGCTCGAGCCCCTAAATTTCATTAATAATTATATTAAGTGAGCTTTTGTTACGTATTTACCTTTTTTTTTTCTCTCTCTTTTGCATGAGAACTATTTATCCTGAAAGTCAAAGATCGTATGCCGATGTTTTTTTTTACATTTTGGTTACAGCAACTTTTTAGCAAAAAAGTAAAGTACTACTAATGGATTCTCGAACTTTGAGATGTAAATAAAAACACTTAATTCTCGGTATTCAGATAATAAAGTCCAAAAAGACTATAATGGGCATTAGGGCTTAATGGCCTAAAGCTAAAAAAGTTTTTCATTTACGTCATTGAAAACCCCCCACCAAGATAAAGAGGGTCAAAGGTTTGTTTTTTTGCTCTAGATAGATTGACTTTTTTTTTTTTTTTTTTTTTGAATTTAATAAAATTCTCTCATGCACTTGAGAGGATTGGTAATGAAAAAATTTCTGGTTTGCCACTTACTGAAAATGATGTTAATCTAGCAAAGACAGTCGCAAATTCATGGGCTTCTCGGCCACCATCCCTTGCTTAATTCACATTCAGCAGCAAAGCTTGGAAACATGTACGTCCAACTATTAACTGCTATACCATTTAGATTAAAGCCTCCGGTAAAAAGTTTTTACCAAATTTTTAGATCCTGGAGATTTCAGCATTTTTCATCTATAATTGTTTCATTTAAAGCTCAACTCGTTTTTATTTTTATTTTTTTTTTTTTGCGGGCTGGTGGCTGAAAATTAAGGGACACTTTAGACATTGATTGACAATTGAACCTTAAATATATATACAGTCTTGAATCACAACCAGCCTGTAATATCAAAATCAATTACAATAGAAAAGTTTATTACCTTTTAAATATTAAAAATACAGGTATATTGTGCTTCAAACCCTACGTGCAGACCTATTTCTTCTTTCTTAATCCAGTAGCCTCATTATCATTCTCATAGTCATCCGCGCTCAGGATACTATCATCATCGTCATCTTCCCATTTTGAGTAACCGTCATCTTCGTCAGCCACGGGAAAAACCGTTGTTCCCTGAGCATTACTTGATGAGCTCTCTCCATTGTTGTTACTACTGTTGGTGGCAGCATTGCTCTTCTCGACCTTAGCAGCAGACTCACTGGCATTTCCACTAGATGTCGTAGGAGCAGAGTATTGAGGAGGAGGAGAAGCTGGTCTCGCTGCTTGCGAAGTATTGCTAAAATCTGTGAAACTGTTATTATCGCTCACATTGAAGTTGGCATCATCCTCATCATCAGAGTCACGTAGCGTTCCAATCTCAAACTCTTGTGCTTCGCTCTCATCTTGAGCCAACTGGGTAGACATGGCAAACCGGCGGTTGTTTTCCGTAGGTCTCCAAATAAACGCAATGATGCAGAAATCAACAAAGTAGACAACATTGAGCCAGCCGTCAAGCATGAACCAGCGTGACTGCCAGTGGTTTGTGATAAACTCCAGCGGAGACTCGTTAGCAAAAATCAAAGAGTTTAAAAAGAAAAACCCAAAAATAATAAGAACGGATCCAAGCAAGAGGCGCCAAAGGTTCTTGTACATCAATGCCTTGACATGTTGCTTGCGGTCCTCCAGAAACTTGATAGTGTGACTTAGTGACGAGAGAATCCAAATGTAGAAACCAGTCATAGTAAGAGACAAAGGCAGAATCACCAGCAGGATCCAGGGACTCGTACTATCAGGAGGAACGATGTAGGAAGAAATCGTGTACAGAATAGCAAATATGAAATGAGCACCAGCCAATGCTCTGCACTTCCACATCAAATCACCCAGCGAAGGCTTGACAACACCGTATCCCAAGCAGACAATTAACAAGAGGAAAAATGTAAAAGCATTGCGGAAAGAGTTGAAAATGGAAAGGATAACTAGGTATGCTTTGCTGCCAGTGGTTTCTCCATGGCGGTTCAAAACCTCATAATACCCCCAAATGACAATCATCTCAATCACTAGGAAGCCGCAAATAGCGGTGATGTAGTTTTGAACAGGCAAAATGTTGCTGCGGAATCTGACATAAGAGAAAAGCCAGAATCCAAGAACGACTGCATAAGCGATAGCGGCTCCGGCAAAAAATGATAGCTTGGGAACTTGACTTGCGGGAAGCTGGCCAAAAGCATTTTGAAACACCGTAACAGCAGTGTATTTCGTGCTGTCAGACAAAGTGAAAGCTGAGACACAGTAATAACCAGACTTCTTGACAGGGTAGTGAATAGAAGTGGGCTTTTTGAGGTTAATCTTTTGAGTGACAATAGGCGCATATAGATCGTCGCGGTTGTTAACGATGAATTGTCCCAGTTCATCCTTGGAACAAGCCTTCAATTCAACAGCATTGTCGTCGCAAATATATTTTCTCTAAAATCCTGTATTAGCTTTGAGCAAGTAGCAAAAAAAAAAATAGCTCTATCATATAAATCACTCACAATTGGGTAGCCAGTTCCATCACTGGTATCAATTCCTAGGCTTTCAACATTTCTGTATTCAAAAAGAACAATAGAAACCCAGGCTTCCTCTTGAGATTCCGGGGAAGTGAACGCAACTAAAAGAAAAAAGAAAAAAAGAAAAAAAAAAAAAAGGGGGAGAACGATGTTAGAACCATAACATAAAAAAGAAAATTGGAAAAGTTCGGCTTACCATCAATATAAGAGTCTAATGGGCCATTCCAATCTTTTTTTGCGTAGATGCCGTTGCACTTTTGACGATGTTGATCATCCTGAAAAGTTGAAGGTTAGAAAAGGAAGTCGAGACGAATACATATTAATCAGACAAAGAGTAAAATAGTAGAAAACTCACTATTTTGAGAAGATTCGCCTGAACACATAGTGCAAAGCACAGAAATCCAATTGACTGAATCAAAAATCTGCTAAAGGAAATGTTGAAAAGCCGATTTGCCATGTCGATATTTAGGTGATTACGTATGGTTTAAGGATGGCAAAAACTTATCAAGTCGATATCTTAAAGATATGTTGTTTAAAAAAGATCTCCCAAGATAATCAAGTAAGAAAAAAAAAATTCCACAAATATTAGTTAATAATCAGAATTTTTTTTTTTTTTTTGATTTGTACTTCTTTGTCAATGGTGTCGTTTTTGAAATCGAAAATCTGGAGAGAGAATAAAAGATGTACCCTTGTGATTGAACTCCTAGTGTTGTTTAGCGTTTAAACCCTAAACAATTGAATGAATCTGATGATAAAATAAGCGGCAAAAAAAATGAAAAGAGGAACAGTAATATTTAAATATCTGAATTGACTCCTGGTTAAAAGGAAATTCCAAAGAATGAACTTGAAGTCAACGCCAAGAGAAGAAGAGGAGGCAGAAAGTCGTTCGGTGGCAGAAACTGGTAGAAGTGTGATTTGGAAAGGTTCATGCTTCAAATCGAAAATTGGGACGTGAAATCGGATACGAGGGTTAGGTTATATGTAACTTCGCAAGCGAAAAGGGCTTTTCTAATACGACTTGTCACAATGCTATTGAGATTTTTTGAATGTATATATGGTACAACAAAACAACTGACACAACATCAAAGAGAACAATGCGAGAATTATATGCCAAAAAAAAAAAAAAAATAGGGCCTGCATCCTTTGCGAAACTTATTCACAGCGAAAAATTTGTGGACAGGGGTAAACTACCATACATTACCGTTTGAGCATTGAAAAAATATATAGCAATCTATATATGTATATAGTGTACAAGATTTTCAACTCAATAATTTGAAAAGTGAGTAGCGTAATGAATTTTAAACTTTTTTACATCAGTCTTTTTGTTATTAGAATCTTTTTTGTTTGAACATGCAATCTGCCAGAAATGAAACATTAGAAAGTAGTTAAAATGCTTTTGAACCCTGAAAACAAACATTTTGCTCTTGAAAAAATTTAATGATCCTTACAGCACTTTAAAACATGGCCTCAATGGCCGTGAAAAGCGATCTTTGGTGAATGAGCAAAGGCAAATCCTTTCATGAGTGCAGGAATCAATTTTGGTATCTCAAATAATTAGTTTGGTCTAGTTGAAAGGTATTTCTACCAGCAACGCTGTGATAGGAATGGCTGCCAAGATTTTGCAGGTTTGTGACACTGCCTGTAAATTACCATCATGGAAGTGGTTTACCAACTTCATCAAGTTCTTCCGCATGACAATTGGGGCAAACATGGTTTTATGGATGTCATAAGAGCCCAAAGGAGGGAAAAAGCTTAATGGGCTTTTTTGACCGTTTATCCCACTATAAATTAAAATATTGCACCGATCAGTCCCATGGGGATTCTTGACAAGTGTGGGTTCAAGTTTGGTTAATTGATCAACTGTTTTTGGGGCATCGCATTTACCAAAGCAGGCAATAGCAAAATTTATGGGTTGCTCTTGCCGTATTCTAACTGTTTTGAAATATATATCTAGCTCTGGCGCCATTTTGAAGTTCTCTTTAGTTTATAATGGTGTTCATATTGTGAAGTTTGTTTTCTGGTATTATTACGAGCCATGCGCCTTGTTTTGACGTCGCTGAAGACATTTATCATCTATGCTACTTTCCTCGAGTAGCTCTAGCGCTACCATTTGAGTCACTAGATAGTAAGTGGCAGATCCTGGTGCTCGATAGGCGGGTATCGGACAAGTTTCAATACGATGTACTTAGAAAAATGATCATTCCAATCTACCCACCTTCAAACATGTTAAACGTCCTCCAACCTATTAATTGTGCCTATTTTTGAGCTGCAAAAAAATTGTTGCCGTAAAGTATTAACACCTTTTGCCAAAGATATTGAACCTTCAAAGAAAGTGTTTTTTTGAGATCTGTTCTCCTGTCCGACCCTGCGCATACAGCCCCCAAATAACCAAAAAGCTGATAAAAAAAGAGATCATACTTTCACAAAACCTCTTCAAAGGTAGAATAACATGAAGGGGTTAAGGGAGAGCATGAAATCTCTAGCAGCTAAGATAGCCATGTTGCGGCCAAACTTTACTCTATTAACTACGCAAAACAAACTATTAATGCAAGGTAATTCAAAATGCCCCAGATTAAACGCGATAGAACAAGCTTATGCATAAAAGAATCATTGTTGTGAAGCCTGTTTATGAAGTTATCTTTAATGATAGTGATTAAGAGAAAACTTGGTTAGATTCACAAAATCAAAGGTATATAGATGATTTCACGTGTATAATAATATAATTCAGCTTTTTAAAAAATGTAAAAAAAACTTACAAGTTTTATGAAAATACGCTTAAAACATGAAATTACATGTTGAAAATGTGAAGTCGTAATCTTGTTTCGTGAAAGAAACGTTATCCGAAGAATGCAAGACCTATAGTAGACGTCTATTGAGCCACGTAACCTACAGTTACGTTTTGGCAAAGTAAAGATATACTTTCTTTCAAAGCTGAATATTGACTTACCAACAAAACCCTTGTAATTCAGTGTATCTATGCTTGGATTAAAGCCCACATAGAAGCATCGTCTTGAAGGGACTCAGTGACATCAGAATCTTCTGAGCCTAACGTGTTAGAGATGAGTAGCATGTTTTCATAGCCACTGAAGTCAGCCGTATCTTCAATTATATTAAAATCGAATGGTGCTGTGATCAGCATACTATTTTGGCTCTCATCAATTGGCTCAGACAGTTCTAGCGACGAAATATTAGTGCCAACAGTTAAAATAGACTCTGTAGAAGTTGCACTATCATGCCGGGAAGCATTTGAAGAGATATCAAACACATCTTCTTGCTGAAATGATTCTGTTAATTTTGAATGATTCTCTTCAAATGATTTTGTTAAATTATCTGGAGAAGCGCCAGTGGGGTCAGTCGGATCCAAAGCTGGAGTAGTAGTGCCAGTCACTGACATCGATACTTCGGTAAAGGACCATGAATTTTTAGATTTTGGAAACACCAAAGATGTATTTTTCTTTAAATCAGAACTAGAGACATGTGGTTTAGTCATTGGGCTTGGAGTAAAAGACTGGGATTTGCTGATTTCTTGAGATGAATCAGAATATCCACCTGTGAGAATGGTATCACTAGGAGGAGTGTCTGTTGTAAGCCCACAGAACTTTTGTGGATACAACTGAGCAATGCGTAGAAGCTGCGACCTGAGCTGAAAAGCGGGTCCTGTAAGGTCATGAAAAAATATTGATGAAGCTTGACAAAGTTCTGTAAAATCTTGACAACGAGACCATTGATTTCCCATTACAAAATTTTTCAAATAAAATGAGGGACGTTTGGTTAGTTCAATCCGCAGGTGCGCTATGTCAGTGACACTTTCAGTGTCAATGTAGGTGGCCATTGCAACATCTTCCATTGGAAACTTTATTAAAAATTTAGTGGTATCATTGAACATGATATAAGTAATTGTTGCTTCTGATGAAGAAAAGAAGACTTGTAAATTACTGAACCCAGAAACAGTAGTGAGAATCCTTTTCCAGGTTCCAATGCTAAGTGAGAGGCAAGGAAGAAAAGTTTTCAATAGTGTCTTTGATGTGTCTGCTATTGAAACAGTACCGGTATTATCACTAGAGCTTGAAGGTGAAAAATAGCTGGTTTTTATTGATGTGTCGTTATAAAAGGTAGTTGCCTTTGGTGATACCAATGGAGTTGCTTCATAAAGTTCTTGAACGGATTCATACTGGGAATTTGTACTATTCCTTCTTGAAAACTGTTTGAATTTTGCTCTTTTATTTTGAAACCAAATTTGAACAGATCTCTCAGTCATGTCAATTTTCTGTCCAATTTCTTCTCTTGTTTTGGCATTGGGCGTAGAATTGATAAGAAACTCACTTTGGAGAACGCGAAGTTGTTGTGGGGTTGCCCTTTGCCTCTTTTTGTTTTTTTGCTGTTGCGTTAGTGTTGATTTTTTTTGTCTGGGAAGAGCAATCTTTTTGTTATTGTTATCCAAATTGTTCATTGCAATGAAAGAAGGTTACAGGCTGAAAAATAAACAAATTAATAATGATAGTTGAAATGAGACTTGGCAATTATAACTTTCTTCGTTAGTAATCTGTGTCTTATTGAAATGTGAGATAGATAAAAAAAAAAAAAAAAAGTAACTTCAGAATCAAAGGAAAAATCACAAATTTATATATTTCTTTAACTTGATAATCAAAGATCTTTGGTGCTAGAAAGAACCCAGTGTTAGTGAATAATAATACCGTCTCACATGCATAGCATTGATTAAAAAAAAAAGATAGCCACCTTAATGCTCAACCGTGTCTCTACAATAACGAACTTTAAAATCTTTACATTTATTAAGCTTTCACTGTCTATTCTCTTACAGTTAGCGACCATGTCTCATAATAATAGTAGAGATACAAAAATGGACACATAAATTCATCTCTTTCTCTTTAGCAAATGGCTTTCAAGAGTTTTTTTTCACTGCAAACATAAGTATTGACCTAAGCTATTTTATATACACTACCCCATTTTAACCCACATGAGACCGCCTGATTCCTTGGTGACTTTTATGATAGCCAGTCGCATGACAAAAAATTGAAATAATGATAGTTAGACTTGATCCAATGTCAGTTTTCACTCATCTCAGTGTCACTCATTTAATACTATTAAAAAATAAAACTTGAACTTTAGAAAGCAAAGCTGATTGTTTGGCAAGAAAATGATAATCAGTTTGTGTTAGCTTGGATGTGAACTCTAACATAGCGCTGAAAATAAAAAAAATCTTCAAAGCTTCTTGAAACCATAAATTCTGCTAATATATTGTGATCGAAAGAGAATTCATGTAATTGTCTAAATAACTTTTCTAAAGTTGACTACCAAAAGATGAGGTGAGGCCCAGTAAGTAACTAATCATGTAAATTGATGATTTACTAACTTTGGTAGATTGAAAACAAATAATAACTGAGTTCTATACTTAAAAATTGCAAAAGACTAGTATTGATGAGAAAGAACTCATTTTTTGAAAACAAATGATTTTAATTGTACATGCCTTAAGTTGAATGGATAATTCCACGAAACCTACGTGGTATTATTTTGCCATGTTGGCACAATAATAAAACAAAATTTCTCTTTTTTTTTTTTTTTTTGGAACTTCACATTGAACCCTGAATATTCAAAGCTCGCTTTACAATATGACACTTACTCAATATCATTTCATTTAAATGCTAAAAAGTTCTACCTATTTTTACTTCAATAAAGTTTACTTTTTGATCATCTTCTTTTGAATCAAAAATTCAATGCGGCCTGTTTGCTTCTATATACCATTTTATAGAATAACACTTTTTAGCAACAGGTGTATCCTGATGAATCCGGTTGTAGCTTACTTTCTAAATGCTACAAGAAACGAAACCGGCATTACAACAATTGTGTTTTCCCGAACTTTTTTTTTTTGTTTTTCTTGTTGTTTAGAAACATGCTCAGATACAAAAAATGCTGATAATAAAAACCTTCTAGGACTTTTTTTTGAAAAAAATGGCACTTTTAACGATGATGATAATATTGCGCTGACAAGATACAAAATTGAAATAATTAAAGTGAAATTTATGAAAGTGCAGTGGAGTATGTGTACTGATACAGCCGCTGGCTTTTTATAATCATCAATTACTATATAATAGACCAAATTCTGGGGCAGCTTTTTATTTATTTATTTATTGTAAGTGACTTGCCAAAATAATCACTTAAACTTTCGACTGTATTTAAAACCATTATAAAAAGTTAATTGTTACTTTAAATTTCTTAGGGCTTTCTGTGTTTAGTATTTAAAGTATTGAGGTTACTTTTGACAGGTGAATAAAACCACATTAATATATTCATCTAAAATATCATAGCTTGAAGAGCAGGTAGATGCCTTTCTATATACTGACTTGCACCCCAATATAAGTATTTGTGATATCTCAAGAATACCGAACGCAATACATACATAATATACACTCCGATTAAGAAATTTTATTTTAAAGAAAACCAATTATGGATCTTTTGTTTCCACATCAATCAGATTTTAAAATGTATAGAGCAAGTACCTTGATAGTTGAAGGAATGAAAAGATTCAAAAACTTGAATGTATATAAAGCTCTATGCTGTTTGGTATATTTAACATGCATAAAACTGTTTACTAGTGGTGGTTTGCACCTTCTTTTGTGAAAGCAAAGACTTGCTAGTTTCTTCAGTTAAGTCTAAAATGCTCACAACAAAGTAATGCAAAAAAATGAGTTCATTTTATGAAACTGGTACAAAATAGATTTCTAGCTCACAACTCTCATACAAATACTTCCACGGACCGGTTAAACTCAATTACTGTAGTTTTGTTGTTTATATCACTAAAAAAGATTAGTTCGAGCAAGCCCTATTTTCTTTTTTACATGTTGATTGATATATTTTCTCATTGCCGCTTGAAAAACGCACAGTCAAATTTAAGGGCACTTTTTAGGCTGTATGTATCCAGGGTCCAAATCTGATCTTTTAACAGTACCAAACATTGAGTGTTAGAGACTTTTATCAAATGGCCCTGAATGTTAACCTTCTCTGAAGTGCTGAAGATATCATTCTCCACCAGAACATATGTGCTTTTTATAAAAGATTTGCTTGCTTGTTGGAACAAAACTATTTCATTGCTAGGCCGGATACCGAATGTCTAATTATAAAGAAGTCTAAAGCAGTATTGGTAGCCCAGGATCAAGGTTGACTGTTTTGGTACTTGCACATATTCAGCTCTGCATCTGATGTGCTCCCCGCTTTTTCAGACATTATGAGAGATAAATACAGGCGGCACATAGAAAGATTTTAGGTCTTTCCAAAATATAGTACATACAGGTTACAGACCCCTCGCAAAAAAACTTGAGCCTAGCTTGATCTTCTCCCTGTGTAATCATATGCATACTATATAACAGTAGCAAAAAAAAAGATCGACAGATGGAGACTGAGCATTGAATTAAACACTAAATCAAAGGCATGATTATTTTGGTATTGCTCGGGTGTGAATTCGCAATAGTTTAATTCTGTGATTCACCCATAATGGTACCGTGACGGCAAGGGCCATCTTCGCATCTCAAACTTTTTATTTTCCTGAGCCTGTGAATCAGTTAGCATTAAACGGAAATTAGCAGATATTGAAAACCATAGGTTTGCAGATAACCTGGGATATCGGGCTAATTTTGGAAATCTAACAAAGATATGATATACCGAGTTTCTTAACGGCAGTCCAAAGCGTAGGATTCAGGCAGCAAAACATTTTTCAATGAAAGATTTTCGGTGAAAAAATAAGGGTCTTAAAAAAATTAATAATGGATCCAAAATCAGCAAGCACAAACCATACCCTGGTATTGTATTATGAACTCTTGAAAATAAGAACTTTCATCAAACACGGGGAAAAACCTGCAAGAGTGAGTTCCACAAGGCGATCGCTCAGACTAAGAGTGAAAGCTGGAACTAGTTTCCAAGCACTAAAACTTTGGAAAACTTTGGGAATGCCTTTCCTCACGCAAGAGAAGTGAAGCCTACAAGAATCATGCCTAAACTTCTCAGGAGGGATGGCTCAGTTGCAAAATCTGCGCAGGCGATAGTTAAGACTTTCTTCGTTAAGCTCTTCTTGGGCAAACACACCCAGAGTCCCTTACTATAGGGTAGAAAACAATCGGTAATCTGTGCTGCGCTCCCGGGAAGTCGAGGGCACCATATCGGGGCAGTCACCATACGAAGCTGCAGGCCCAGATAGGATTAAATGAATTGCGATTAAGCAGGCCTGGAAGATCAAGCCATACAAGACTCACTTCCGCACCTACACTCAACTAAAGGGTAGCTTAACAGCAAAGCTTGTTAAGATTTTACTATCTTTCTCTCTCACTTGGATACACATACTGCAGTGATGATTTTGGAAGATTTTCCTTGACATACGGGCTGAGCCTGTGGAGAATTCAACGCCATCAAATTCCGAAACTCCAATTATCCATTGGCACGATCGCTTTACTAACCCCGCGGAGGAAGATAGTTCAAAATTAAATGGCTTCTTTTTATATTATTTTTTATATCATTTTATAGCTTTTAGATATTAGAACAATAATTAGATTTATTATGATTAAAAAATAAAATCCTTAATTCTAAGGTCGCTAAGAACCAATTTATGTGTGTTTATGTCAGTAGTTTTTGAGTTGTAGGTGGAAGTTTTTTCGGAGCTTATGACAGTATGTACACTATCACCAACCCTCGAATAGAAAGTAGGGTTCCCTTTATTCAAAATATCGTTTCTTCCTTTTCACCTAAAATGAAGAAAAAACTGACATAATAGCCAAAATACCGATTGATATTTTATTGAAATGATGTTTGTATGGGGTAAAGTTAAAAAGAATTCTTTGATAATAGGGGGAAACCCCCTTTCTTTTCATGATTTTCATTAGCCGACAAAACCCTATAAAACGATCACTATAGAAACCAGTATATATAAGATATTCTTCTCAAATTAAGGTAATGAGTTCAGGGTTCTTAAATCCTCCCCTCACTGGACTTGTCAATGAAGAGACCAACATTTAATAATAAGCGGCAAATGAACAAATAAGACCACAGACTACTAACTCTCTTTTATGATAAAACCCCTAGCCAGACGTACTTGAGATCTCACCTACTCTTGAAATATTTCAATCCCTGAAAATAGAAAAGTAGTTTAAAAATAGTAACAAAGATTTAATGAAACTTCTCAGGAGCAAGTAATAAATAAAAAAATTTTTGGGTAATATTATGTACTTGAAGAAATGGACTAAAATAAATAAAATAGTATAAAAATTGTAATATGTATATATGAAATTAAAAACACTTACTAGAAATAACAGGTATCACAGATATCTAAAAAGTAAGTGCAAATGCAGGTGAAAAGATTACCTTAAAAGAGGTAAGCGGCTCCAGCCATGATAGCACCAATGAAAGGAATGGCAGCAGCGTTACCACCGTTGGTCTGGTCAAGGGTAGTCGCCGCGTCAGAAGGAGCAGTGGCAACAGGAGCTTGGGAAGAAGCCGCGGTGTGAGCAGGACCGCCAGTAGCAACAACCGAAGTAGAGGCAGCAGCGGAAGAAGCGTGGGAGTGAGAAAGGGGGGCGGAAGAGGCAACAGCAGAGGACTCAGTAGCAGAGGAAGCAACATCAGAAGAGGAAGCAGCAGCAGAAGAGGAAGCAGCAGCAGAAGAGGAAGCAGCAGCAGAAGAGGAAGCAGCAGCAGAAGAGGAAGCAGCAGCAGAAGAAGAAGCAGCGGCAGAAGAAGCAGCAGCAGAGGACTCAGCAGCAGAAGAGACATTAGTAGTAGAGGCAGCAGCAGAGGTGGAAGCAGCAGCACTAGAGGTAGTAGTCTTAGCAGAAGAAGAGGCCTTGGTGGAGGAAGCACCGCTGACGCTGTGTCCCTGCTCACCACACTGAGCCTTGAAAGCAGCCACAGCAGTGTCAGCATCGCCCTCAGGGCAGATAGAGTTCAAAGTAGAAATAACAGTGGAACCATTGGTTTCACAGATACAAGAAAAGTCGTGAAGACCGTTCTTGCACTCAGCTTCCTTGGAAACTTGGGCAACAGCAGCCAGGAGACAAGCCTAAGAAATATCAGTCAGTAAGATACTCCATTTTTTTTTTTACAAAACTGGCACGCATCTAAAAATGGACAGTTCAAACCAGTGAGAATCATAAGTGACATAATAAAAAAAAACATACGGGAGGAGTAGCAATAACAACGTTAGCGAGGGCCAAAGACATGGCGATGGAAGAGACGGTAGTGAACTTCATTGTTGTGGTCAAAAGTCTAGTAATGAGGTCGAAAGTGTGGGAAAAGGTAGTTAAAGAAACGAATGAAAAGAAGCGTGGAAATCAATCCGAGAAAAAATAAAATTAAAGAATGAAATGAAGAGCCGAAATCTTTCGCGTCAAATGCTGGCAAGGAAAGTCGATGGTTTCTAGATAACTATTCAGGTGAAGAAGGGAGAAGAAAGAAAGAAAGAAAAAAGGAAAAGGAGAGAAAGGAGATCTGGGAGGTTTTGAAAAAAAAGCGAATTTGTAAATACGCAGGGCCATAAAAAGAACCTTACAGGCCAAAAATGAAACTTTCTATGCTAAAACAAGACATGCAGGGTTAGGCCTAAATTTAAGGGTAGTGCTGGGCTAGGGTATTGTTGCAACACGTTACTTCTCTGCATACACACATAATACGTATACATACTGGTAATTATCTCATATATACTATATATATATAACTTTTGTTTGTTTTGTTTCCATGGAAACACGTAAAAAAGAATTCAGTGGCTACCCTATTGGGCGTAGAATAGAATATATTATTAGATAAGCTTGCTACATTTGCTAGCTAAATATGTTGTCAGACTTATGTAATTATTCCTAATAAACATTATATCACGATCAACCCTTTAAAATTAATTTGTGATAAAACACTTCAGACTTAAGAGTTATATTATAGCACAAAGTATAAGCTTTACTACAATATCACGTGCTATGAAACTCACCAATCCTCGGCGTTTAATTTTTGAACTTTTTTTCTATCGCCTCGCCTAAGCTAGGGTGCTGCATCTTTTACTAGACTAGTAAAATACTACGCTTGAAAAAAGTGACTGATTTTTCACTGTACTTTTAACCTGCTTAAAAATTTTTTTTTTTCTTTTCCTTTTCTTTTCTTATTTTTTTTTTCTATCTTCCTCACGCTTGCAATCAATCAAGGTTATCTAGATAAACGTGTATGTAATTGGCTATGCTGCTAGCAAAATTTTTTTTTATCTGCGTTTCTCCTTCTAACATCTGGCTTCTGTAATAGCACACTTTAGAATGTCTCCTCCTTCCTCTACTGATAAGAAGCAATCTGGTGTTGCCAGAGTCCTCGGCTCTGCTACCGCTGGTATCTGCGAATTGGCTCTTTTCCACCCTGTCGACACTACTGCTAAGCGCCTCATGAGTAACTCGACCAAAATTACCTCTGCTTCTCAGCTCAACCAGGTTATTTTCAGAGATCAAGCCTCTCAGGGTGTGGGCAAGAGAATTTTTTCTCTTTTCCCTGGTCTCGGTTACGCCGCTGGTTACAAGATTCTTCAGAGAGTTTACAAGTACGGCGGTCAGCCCTTTGCCAACGAGTTTCTTTCAAACAACTTCCGTGACTGTTTTGAGCAGAACTTTGGCAAGAAGAACGGCAAGGCTATTATGTCTGCTACCGCTGGTTCCTTGATTGGTATCGGTGAGATTGTTCTTCTGCCTCTTGATGTCTTGAAGATTAAGCGTCAGACTAACCCCGAGGCTTTCCGTGGCCGTGGTTTCATTACTATTTTGAAAGACGAGGGCTTTTCTCTCTACAGAGGTTGGGGTTGGACTGCTGCCAGAAACGCTCCTGGCTCTTTTGCCCTGTTTGGTGGTTCTGCCTTTGCTAAGGAGTACATTTACAAGCTTGAGGACTACTCCAACGCTACCTGGAGTCAGAACTTTGTCTCTTCTATCTTTGGTGCTTCCGCCTCTTTGGTTGTTTCTGCTCCTCTTGACGTTATCAAGACTAGAATCCAGAACAAGAACTTTGAGGCTCAGGAGTCTGGTGTTACCATTCTCAAGAACATGGCCAAGAATGAGGGCTTTTCTGCCTTTTTCAAGGGTCTCGTTCCCAAGCTCTTGACTACTGGTCCTAAGCTTGTCTTCTCTTTTGCCCTCGCCCAGACTTTGATCCCTGCTTTTGACAAGATCCTCGGTGGTGAGAAGAAATAATGGTGATACTATTTTAAGACAGTGAATTGCCAATTATGTGTTTATGATCTGCCAGTTTTCTATCGTTTTGTGTTTTTTCTGTTTATATTGTTTGTATTTGTCTTGTAATTGTATATAGCTAGAAAGTTGCAGTTTTTGTTTTATCTTCTTCTAAATTAGACTTTGATCCCATTTCTATCTAATAGCGATCTATGAGCCTGCTCTAAAAAAAAAAAATTGAATTGACATTTTGCCCTAATTAAGAGCTGGTACTAGCTTTTTTTTTTTTTACTAAAGTTTCGCAAAAAAGAAAAAAAGTTTAGATACAGCAAAATTAAATCTGGGGTACAATTGACAAGAGAAATGTTGGGTCAACTCCAAGAGACAGGTGCAATGTATTGAATATAGGTCATTAACAATACTAGAAACAACACCATCATAATTGTGATGTTAAACTTCTGTCGTGATTACATTATTACCACACCCAGGTGAGTATAATTTTTGGAAATACAGGTCTTTTAGTTTCTTTTAGCCTCCTTCCCCATTCTTTTCTTTCTTTCTTCTTTTCTCTTTTCTCTAAGTCATTTGTTTTTGTTGTTCCTTCAAATCTGGGGAATTCAGAGCTCGCTCTTTACTGCAAAACTTCAAAGCACGGAAAGTTATCGTATGTTAGAGACGGAAAACATCATTTTATTTTCATTGCTAATTGCCCCTGCTATAAAAGTTGTTGATCATTATTGCCACATGAACAAGACAATCCCAGAAGAGTTGTGCAGAATCCCTGGGCTGGGCTCTGACGATGACAGCGGCGAAAACATTCTCAATGAGATTGGCAACTTGCGCTTTTCAACTGGAAGACTCAGTAAAACAATTGGATCTTTTCCTGCGGTGATTTCTGATCCCCAACCTGACAATCAAATCTTCGCATCTAAGCCAGGTCAACAGGCCCATCTCCCCCAAAATATTTTTTTGCAATCTTCATCCAAAATTTCCAGATGGGATTCATCAAATATTTCAGAAGAATACTCCAGGTCAGAAGCTTGGAGAACTACACCATTATCTGGAATTAAACAAACCAGAAACAGCTCTCCTGTCCGATCTGAGATTGGTGTAGATGACTTGTTATTAAAAAATAACGACGAGTGTAGGAACTCCAACTTGCAACAAGGCTCTTTTCCAGCAGCCTTCTCCAAGTTGTTAGATACGCCCTACCAAACAATGCCTGCTGCCAAGTCACTGTCTATGTCATTGCATCAGCCGTTCCCTACCGACCCTCAAGAAGAGATCGCAATGCTGAAGCAACAATTGGAAATGGCAAACAAGAAGATCAATTTGATTGAGAGCCAGTTTGCATCTACGACTGAAAGGCAGTCAGACTTTGAGCAATCTAAAATTTTTGGAAACGGATGCTCTATTTGGAACGATACCAACATTTTTTATGAAACATATGACAGACGTGACCCTGTTGGCCTTAACAACACTGAGACGCCAAAAGCATACAAGTCTGGATCATACTATATTTCTCCCAATATCTGGAAAGATAATGCTAGGGTCCAGAGTCGACACGACAAGTGGTATACTAAGGTGGGCTCCGACGCCACATCAACGACCAAGCAGGCAAAGTCAGAGGCTTTTCAAGATTCGCTTGCTTGGCCTCTTGCGCCATCTAGCAGTGGAATTTATGAGCCTGGCATCCAGACAAATCGAGGATTCACACCCAAACCTCAATTGGATCAAGACCCTTACGACACAGTCTTTTCACAAGATGTACGTTTTCCCATAAAATTCCATGGTATTGGATTAATGTGAATCAAGCTAACATATTCCTAGATGTATTATAACATGAAGCACTATAATGAGCCTCTTAACTACCGGAAGCTTTTGGAGAAGTCAGCTAGTTGCAACTGGAGAGTAAAATTTAGAATCCTAGCTATCATTAATTCAAGTTCTAACATTTTTTAGATGATTGCTGACAGGATCGTGTTAGACAATGACCAACAAGCGTCTATCTTTTTACAACAAAAGCTCAAGCTTTCCAACACCTATCAAAGAGCTTCCATTATTAATGGGATCGTTGAAAAGTCGTATGGGTTGATGATGAACAGATTTGGAAACTTTTTAATGCAGAGATGCTTGGAGTATGGCAACTCTTCCCAAATTGCTAGCTTGACAGCTTGTATGGTTGGGAACGTTTGCAAGCTCTCAATGGACCCATTCGGTTGCCATGTGATTCAGAAGGCGTTGGACTGTGTCGATGAAAGCATGAAAAAAATAGTAGTTGAGGAGATGCTCGAGACTGTGACTGAGACCATCGTTCACAGATACGCATGCCATGTCTGGCAAAAACTGTTCGAGCTTAGATGGGAAGCGACACCTCCCAAGTTTATGGATAAAGTGAATGAGGCCCTTAAGGGTATGTGGGCCAAAGTTGCTGTCGGAGAAACAGGAAGCTTAGTTGTACAGAATATCTTTGAGAACTGTTCATTAGAGGACAAGGATCCCTGCATTAAAGAAGTAATAGAAAACATCGACACCATAATCAAGGGACAGTGGGGTAACTGGGTGATTCAACATATGGTCGAGTATGGAAAACCCCCTTACCGAAACCAAGTTGTGACCTTGGTTATTGAGAACTCACCTATCTATAGCGTGGACCAATTTGCTTCCAAAGCAGTTGAGAAGCTCCTGAAAATGGGAGAGACCGATGTGATCCAACGTTTCATAGACAAAGTCACGGAGCCCTCAGACAGACCACGGATTCCTCTGATTGACAGTAAGTTATCAAAACTTTTGAACAAAACTGAATAGCTAACTTTATCTATCTATGTTTCTTTTATTTTTATTTTTTTATTCAGTTGCTTCCGACGCCCACGGAAACTATTTGATTCAGTACATCCTTCAATGCGGTACAACACCTCAGCAAGAACTAATCGCAAGTCAGATTAAGAAACATATGGTTTCATTGCGCGGATCGAAGTGGGGAAGCAAGTGTGCATGGCTAATCGATAGATCCAGGGCAAGCACCAGTGTTGCTGCGCTTTCCAAAGCGATGAAAGAAAGCAAAGAGAAGGAGATCAAGGAAAAGGAGAAGAAAGGCGAGCATTAGAGCTGTCTTGATTTCAACTGAGTATTGAATGTTGATGATGCACAGTTTTGGAAGCCTCCAAGGATCCCAGATTATTCCATTTATTTATTTATTTATTATCATTATACAAGAGAAACGAATTTTAATTACTTTGAATGTTGAAAATTATTAACTTGAGTCGATTCAAGTTTATTATTCTCACAAGAACATTTTTTTTTTCATACTGTGTGATGTCAATAAAGTCATGTGCCCTAAACACATTTCATAGTGAAACTTTTTTTTTTTTTTTTTTTTTTTTTTTTGTTTAAGCTCTAATATCCAAAATCACCTTTCTTTCTCAATCCTGAATCATTTTGGTCGACTTTATTTCAAGTATAATAGGAGAACTACCTTATGACATTTTATAAATGTTGTCAAGTGGTTTTAGAAACAGGCTATTATTATTTTCTAAGCCTGGTCTTGTCTACAATTGCCTCTCTCGAAGGAAACAATGTTGGCGTCGGTCCAACTCGACGAAAGCTACTAGTGACATTGATTCCCATCGACAAATAGACCTGAAAGATGTCACGAAAGATATCCTCGAGTTGAAATGGGATAATGAAAATAGAATATTCATCAAATCTCCTGACGGCAGCATTCCAGATCAAGCTTCTATTGAATACGAATGCAAAGCTATGGACAAAACAACAGCGTCCCGCAAGACTGAGGAGAGGCCGCGGAAACGATCCCCCCCAATCGAGCTCATTGCCCGCAAAGCAAATAACTTAATAGATGGCTTAGAAAGTGACGGAAATGGCGAAATTTACATGTTGCTGGCATCTCTCAGGGAAGGATTTGTAGACAGGGCCATGCATCTTTTATGGAAACTGATGAAGAACAATCCACCACCTGAAAACGACGTACTAGAGACATGTCTTTCTGGAGTTTTGGCTCGATGGGATGAGAATGACCTTGATGGACTCTTAGAAATTTTGAACAAATATATGGAGAATTTGCAATCGGATCCAAAGGTGGCGCCCTCTAGATGTCTTGCATATATATTGCATTGTTCTTGTATTAGCAAGGATTTAAAGACGGCAGATAAAGTCATTGCGGAGATCAGCAACTATTGGACTCGCAACTATAATCAAACGATGAAAAACGTCTTTCAACACCAGGATATTTTAACTCAGTATGATATTCAAAAGATTAAAAACGTGAGTATTGAATTATTAAAAACACTAACATGTAAATTAACATAATCTTTAGATCACAAAAGACGACAATGATCCCGAAAGCTGGTTGACGCATATTCCATTCAGACCAACTACTCCCTCGATCAACCGCGACATTCTTGGCAACATTAACAAGTCTCTTGATAGTGTAGCTAGTTCAGTGCTGGACGTTGAACTAGTTTTTGGTCCTGAACTGTCAAAGACTTGCATTGACAAGCACGGTAATGTAAACTACATGATTCTTTATGACGAGCTTTTCCGGAGAGCAAAAGGCGACTCTAACGACCCAAAATTGCTGAAGTTTGAACGCGTTTTTGATTCCTTCAATAGATATAGACAATACACTATCGAAAACGAAAGCGTCAGGATCGCACAAGAGGAATTAAAACGGCGCGCTAATGATATAACGCTCATTGGCGAGAAATTTAAACATTCCAAAGGCAAATCTGATCTTAAAATTTCTGCCATTATGTGGAGCTGGCAGGCTTCACTTGAGAATGCACTTACCAAGCTTTTTGAAGATATTAAGCATGTGGATATACAAAAACGGAAATCACGGAAAAAAGTGACAACTGATAAAAATAGTTCGTTGGCTGAAAAGTTACATGAATACTCAGAAGTTTTACTAACATTAGGGCCGCATTCACTTTCGATGATCCTTTCTCTGGAAATGGCCGTTTTTAGTCTAAAAGAAAGTAGGAGGAGTGGAGCCGACAGCAATCTTGCGCAATCACTAGGAACGTTTTATTACGCAGCTTCTATTGTCCAGGGAATTGGAAAGGCAGTTGAAGATGCTTTTGCTACGACAGTAACTACTAATGTTAACAACGACAAAAAAGTTCAGTTTGTATCAGAGTCGACCAAGCAGATCTTTAAGAATGAAGAGCAAGTCAAAGTTGCTGATAAGCTCAATGCCATCAGTAAACAATCGCTTGCATCGAATTCAGCATATAAGTACTGGATTAGCTCAAAAATTCCTCGGATGACTGTGCATGACCGTGTGCAACTTGGAAGCAGACTGTTATTGTTAATTCTTGAAAACTGCAAAGTCATGTCTAAAGGTACCGACCCAAAACTGGTTCCTGCGTTTTGGCACACCTATGAATTTAAGAACTCAAAATATGTGGGTGTCATAAAAGTTAATGATAGTCTCAAAATTCGGATTTCTAGTTCTGAACTAGACGTTTCAACTGTTATTTTGACACAGACTCCGCCGATGTTGGTAAAACCCAGACCCTGGGTTAGTAATACTGAGGGTGGCTACTGGTATGCAAAACAGTCTCTAATTACAACCAAGCCCAACAACGCTCCTGAGCAGCATGCATATCTCAACGCTGCCATTAAAGGAAATTACATGAATGATTTTCTCATGTGTTTGGATGACATCAGCCAGTGTGCATGGGCTGTCAATCGCCAGATGCTTGACGTTATTCTTGAGATTTGGAAATCAGGCAAGGAATGCCTGGGGATCCCGCCACTAGTTGGAGGCATGCCACCACAAGAAATGTTTAAGCACATTAGCCAAAACAACATTAAAGTTTCTAAAGACGAGTATAATCAAATGTCTGCGCGTATCAGTTTTGGTTATATTTTGCGAACAGCAGAGGTTTATGCTGCCCATGGTGAACGTTTCTATTTTCCCTATAAGATTGATTTTCGTGGCCGGGTCTACCCACTCACGAATTCTGGTTTCTGGCATCTGGGAGCTGACTATACCCGGTGCTTTTTCCAGTTTTGGTATGGCAAGCCACTTGGACCTAATGGATTGGATTGGGTTAAAATTCATCTGGCCAACATGTTTGGTGAAGACAAAGTCCCCAACTCTGACAGAGTAAAATTTGTTGACAACCACTGGGATGAAATTATTGATTCTGCTGACCGCCCTTTGAATGGAAACAAATGGTGGGCCAAAGGCGACAAACCTTTTCAGACTCTCGCTGCATGTTTTGATGTGGTTGCTGCGGTCCGTAGTGGTAATCCAGCTACATATATCTCTAGATTGCCGATTGCTCAGGACGGCTCCTGTAATGGGTTACAACATTATGCGGGCCTGGGTCGGGATATAGAGGGTGCTAAGCAAGTTAGTCTCATACACCAGGAGAAGCCAAGCGATGTTTACAGCAAAGTTCAACAGCTGGTTGTGCAGCAGATAGAAAGTGATGCAAAAATGAGACCTGGAAGTAAGAACTATAATAAGCTGACTTCTTTGATGGCTCAAGAACTTGAGGGCAAAATCAGCCGAAAGGTTGTCAAACAACCTGTCATGACCAGTGTATATGGAGTCACTCAATTTGGTATTGTGGACCAGGTGTTGGATAAATTGAAGGACGATTCTGGATTGGATAGAGTCCCTCGTGTTTATTACGGTTTATACATTGCCCGACACATTAAGAAGGCCATTCGCGCGCTATTTACTAAAGCCCATGAAATTCAGGATTGGTTGGACGAGTGTGCTGAGCGCATTTGCGAAAGCGTTCGGTGGGATGTCTATGGTGATGAGTCTGTTGTCAAAAATAAAGATTTTTTGAAGAAATTCGTGACAGTAATGACTTGGACCACGCCGCTTGGTCTACCTATCGTGCAACCCTACCGCAAAAGACCGCTCATGCTTATTCGGACTCCGCTACAAACAATTGCTCTTCAGAACCCATACGAGTACAGCTGGACTAATAAGGCCAAACAACGAAGTGGTGTTGCTCCAAACTACATTCATGGTCTTGATTCCACCCATATGCTCATGACAGCCCATGAGTGCATTGAGCGTGGTATCACATTTGCCGCTGTTCATGATTCATTTTGGACTCATGCAAGCTCTGTTCCTTTGATGAACCGCCTGTTGCGCGAACAATTTGTGAAACTTCATGAAAACAACCTCGTTGAGGCCTTGCGCGAAGAATTCCGGGCAAGATACTCCGGCTATTTGCAATGTGTTTATATCAACAGCGAGAGCAAAGCAGGAAAAGCAATCGCTAGGTTACGATCTAGTTACTTTTACAGCCAAGAGCTTTCAGAAGATTGCGAAGCTAAATCAAGAGTTGAGAATGGCGACAGTGGTTATGACGACAGAGGCACCCTTGACGCCCAGAAAGAGTTTATCAACTCGTGTTTGTTATCAGGCACCCTCAAGGAGCTAAAGCTGACTAAGAGTGACGAACTTTTTGCCTTACGCCACGAGCTTGGTGAGGAATACAATAGATACAGACTTCTTAACAGCAAGGATGTGGCTAAGCAAAATAACGGCAAAAGGATTATTACGCCGTCTGTTATCATTGAAAAGTATCAGGAGCCCCTAGTTTGGAAGTTTAATCCAAACAACAAATCTGAGTTCAAGCCCTATGATGAGACGCTTCCTAAGCGAAATTTGAAAAAAGAGGATACCAGTGATATTGCTGAGCAAGCGATTTTGCGAGAAAAAAGCCGAAGAAGCGAGTTTGAAGAAGACCTTGAAAATGAAGCAGGCTATGAAGAAGAAGAAGAAGATAAAACAGAAGTTGCTAAAACCAAGAGTAAAACAAATCGGACTGCCTCCCGCACAAAATGGATGAAGGTGTTGGTGCCGTTAAAGCTTCCCAAGGTTCCCGCTCGCGGTGAGTTTGACATCAAACAAGTGCTTGATAGCCAATATTTTTTTAGTTAAAAAATTATAATCATTGGTTTATTGTATTTATATATATTGTCGCATTTCAATATAGATATAACACGCTTATAACGTGAAACTTTTTTTGTTTTATATAAGTTATATAGACTTTAAAGTTGTCTCTTGATTCTCGAGCCATTTAGTGCTATAGAAATAGAGTTATAGAATAAAATGGGTACATACATTCAGCCAGTATATCTAAATATATATAATAATAAATCTATATAAATTATATGTTTAAAGGAACCTGTTAAAGAGTTGATTGCATCGCTATCACATCCCCTAACCTAACTTACCTACTTGAGCTCGACGTATTGCCAGAAAAATGGATATAGTTTGAGCCCTTACTTTTTGAAAAAACGCGTCCCTACCTACATTTGAATTTATATATATATATATTCACAGTTATTAAATAATAATTTGTATTAAATAAAGGTGCTAATAACCTTTGATAATTTGTGAACGAAAAAAAAAAAGCTTGAGTATATATATAGAACTACTAATTACATGACTGTTTAAAACCCTTTAGTTGAAAGTTTTAGAAAAAAGCGCTGAGGGTTTCGGGTAGTCTGACAGGGCTGGGTGATGTTTGCCCCGTGTGTGGGCAAAATGAATAGTCAAATGTGGATCGGTTCTAGTAATAACCGTTCAGACAGTTTGAGACTTCTGTTATTATTCAGAAATTAAAAAAAAAAAAAAAAAAATTAAGAAAAACGCCAATCTCGGTTGAAACTTGGTTAGGTTAATGCTGCAGCAGACATGTTTTCATTTTAAAATTTTTTTTTTTGTAAACCTTTATAATTACAAACTGTGGGTATTAGCTCTACCCCCAACGGAAAAAAACAAAAAACAAAAAAACAAAAAAAAAACAAAAAAAACCAAAGCTTATTGGTTTGTAAACCTGGTCGACGCCAAGTACTTCAGTAAGGGTTACATATAAGAAGATGTAATCACCACCAATTTGGAATCATCATGACTATTTGTATTTTGTAGTATTTTATAGGGTTTAATAGCAATGTTATGTACAACAATTTTTTTTTTTATAATCAACGGTCTAAGCGTGTTGAGCTAGCCAATAACACTTCGGGCTTGGAAAAAAAAATGGATGGATGGTGGATAGGTTTCAACAGAATTCAAAACATTGTGGGAGCTTTTTCTCTCCCGTGAAACTGGCACTTGACACTCGGTATCTATATCTCTCAACGAGAGATGCTAATTCTATCTCCAGTTACTCAGAAAGAGTTCACCAATATTAATTTTTACATCTTTGCTTTGTCAAGAACTTAATAATCTCAAGATCAAGGTAGTTCTGCATGATCCCGGTAGTAATCAAAGTTAAAGGCTGAAAGAAAGCAGCTCAAAGTTACCTTCATTTCGCCTAAAAGTTGAGGCTATGGCTATGTAAAAATATTAAAGGCGTAATATTACCCTTTGAGATAGAGGTTTCTCGAGGAGCTCCAACCCAACTCTACTACTGTGATACTGACACCAAAGCCAACCAAACCTTGTATCGAGACTAATCAATTAAATCAACGCATTACTGTGGCGGTTAATGCTATACCTGAGGGGGGAGTACCGAGCTAGCATAACAATTCTCCACGAGGTTTGTTCACGATTTGTAAGAAACAGGTGAAATAACCTCCAAACCAAATCTAATTTGCTAACGTTGTGAATGACGAAAGACCACGACCAGGAACAGTTAAAAAAAAAAAAAGGAAGCAATCAAGGGAGGTTTTTTTTGCTGCAATCGGCTTGCCTTGGAAACCTTTCTGAAAATCTATACATCACAAAATTTTTTTTTGTTTTTTTCTGTGCGTTGGGTAGATGTGACGACAAGACTTCGCCGCTATTGATGGGGGGCCTCGATCCAAAATCAACTTTTAAGCACTGATAGAGGCCAGCCGCCCACCTTTACCTTCGTTCCCGTCGTATGAAATGAGATCAAGTTGCAGAGATTTGCCAGTACGTTTATACCAAAGAGCAAGCACCCATGTTTAGGTTGGGGGAGTGCAAAGTTTCCACCCAGCTGAACCAATTGTCATGTAGAACAGGCTTATTAAGGATTGAATTAGGTAGCTAGTTAGATAATTTCGATTATGTATTCAGGTAACTTAAGCAAATGGAAACCACGAAAAAAAAAAAAAAAAAAAAAAA
>JAJMRT010000138.1:0-43752 GCA_030558065.1 Geotrichum phurueaensis
CAACAACAACAACAACAACAACAACAACAACAACAACAACAACAACAACAACAACAACAACAACAACAACAACAACAACAACAACAACAACAACAACAACAACAACAACAACAACAACAACAACAACAACAACAACAACAACAACAACAACAACAACAACAACAACAACAACAACAACAACAACAACAGCAAGAGCAACAACATGAACAGCAGCAAAAGCAGCAGCAACAACAACAACAGGAGCAGGAGCAACAAGAGAAACAACAGGAACTGCAGTAGGAGCATTCAAATAACATTAGTTGATCTATAATTTTATACTATGTGATCTTTGCCTCGTTTTGGTAGTTGTCGTAATATTATTATTACTAGCATTAGTTTTAGTATTCGCATTAGTAGGAGTAATAGTGTTCCCCAAATTGTGTGCCGTATCGTTTAAGCCAAACCGCTTAACTTCAATCATGTTAAGTTCAGTTACTGAATCCTTTTTCGCCCCGTCGGCAAAAAGGGGCAATACGAACGAATAGAAAAGAAACTGCAACCCGACAAATAAGTCAAGGGCCAGCCGGATCAAGGTGCACACAACGAACTGGAATGCCAGCCCCTCGCCGGCACCGTACTTAAAGTATGTGAGTTTCGACAGGTCGCCGGCTAACCATGAGGCCATGAGCGATAGCCGAAAGCCCTGCACAGACTGCAGCTCGGCGTTGGTGAGGATCTGCGGAAGCGGTAACACGGCCTCTATGAGCAACCCAAGGAACCCAAGCAGCTGGATATAGCACCACGACCACGCCAGCAGAAAGTGAAGCACAAAGAGGGCAAGCGTGAAAATTGTGAGAAACTGCCAATAAGTCGCCGGCGCTGTCCACTGCCATAGGTTGAGCGGCCGGGTACCGTAACCAGAAAGGTCAATAGTCCGGAACCCGCGCGATGCTTTTTTTAACAGCGGCAGCAGACGGGTCGCGTAGTCTCTGAGCACGCCGATAAAATCGTCATTGTTGGTATTGCTGTTATTAGTATTGCTAATGTTGGTGATGGAAGGGCTGGGCCGCAGTACCGAAACAGAGCGCTGGGGGCGCAGGTTGTATACAATCTCGGAAATACTTTTGCGGCGGCCGTCGGGCCCGCTGTACACGTACTCTGGCGGCACCGCCGCAGCGCGGTAATAGAGGCCAAGCCCCAACACCACAATCTGAACCGCAATCATGAGCACTGCCTGTAGTAAAAGAGAAAATTCAAAGGGCTCACCAAAATAAAAAGCCACCCGTAGTAAACTTGCCACCAGCATGATCCCGCATAGGTCAAGCGAAAATCCCTGGGATGTCTGCTTGTGATAAATTGACAATATTGTATCAATGTAGGAGGTCAGGGGTGATGATACAATAAAGATCTCTGCGAGAAATTTGAAGGAAAAGAGGTAACTTGACCATGGCATCGGTTCCGACACTGGCGCTGGCGGCGGCGCGGGAATAGGGGCCTTTTGCGTATCGACTGAAATCGCGGCTGACTGTACAAGCATCAAACACGCCAGGAACAGCAACATATGGGTCAGAGACCGCCCCCGGATCAATCTGTACATAGTGTAAAATAAGGAAGAGGGAAACTCGTCTAAAAAGAGGTTGCAGAAAAAAAGAGCAGCTCTTTACTAGCAACTGGGAGTATAAGTCTATGAAATATCCAGAGGGAGAGAGAGAATTTAGACAGTTGATAAACGAAACAATTATTATGGTAGTTTGAAATTTTTTTTTGTTGTTGTTGTTGTTTCCTTTTGTTTTGTCTAGGATTAACCAAACACGCACGTAGACACAAACTAAGCAAGTGATTTTTAAGTGTCAAAATAAAAATATAATTACGCGTTTTTCCCCATTCTTCATTAACGATATAGGTACTGGATCAACAACACCGACCACAAGATGGAAAAGTCACCACCCAAGTGGCACCGGCTGCCCACCGAGAGCCATTTGCTTCTCTACCGGTTTGACTGGGAGCCCGACCACTATACACTTTATCTCACTGACTTGCAAAAAGTCTACGTTGAGCTGCTCTCTTACAAACAGATTGTCAAGCGCGCATTCCACTACGACACCGTCGGCAGCGCGGGGATCGAGCCCCAGGCAAATCTGTCAGAATTTTATTTGTTGCTTGGAAGGCTTGAGACGGGGCTCACCATGACCAATACAACGCGCGTCAGCAGCAGCAGCAGCAGCGAGGACCGGACAAGCCGCGACGACGGGCTACGGCTCGAATTGCAGGTCAAATTCCCACCCAGTGACCAGTACGCCTCGCAATCACAATCGCAGCGCTTGTTCAACCCCAACCCGATTCTGTCGTGGCACTTTGTCGTGCGACCGCTACCGTCAAATGACCCGCTGCACGTAATGGCCTTCCAGACGCTGCTGGCCGGGCTTCTTGGGGTTATTGACGCTCAACATAACCAGATTGGTGGTCTATGCACGTTGCTTAAAAAAAAAGATTTTCACCTACGTCATTTAAAAGACGAGACTGGCAACAAGAGTGAGCCCGCCATTCACAAGGACGCCTATGGCTCATTTGAGCGGGCGCCCTGGATCACGCAGTGGTTAGTAGACCGCGCCCAGGGCCATGGAGAAGACGATATTGTAAACATTGTGCGCCGGTCGTTTTCCCCCGCCGCAGACATGCTTTGGGGCTACCACGCGCGGGGACGCGTTTGGACAGACAAGCAAGAGCTGCTGATCAAGCTGGACAATGTAGCGCTTTCAGATAACAGGGACAAATCGCCTACGGGTAATAGCAGCAATAACACCAACGATGACGACGACGAGGCGACAGAGAGTGAGGGCGAATCCGAAAGCATCCCTAAGCTCATCCGCCGGAACTCGGTTTTGTCGTCGCCGCTACAGTCGCCGCGCAAGCCCCGGCTCGCGCCTGCAGCGGTATCAGCACTCAAGCGCGAATTAGAGTCAGACCAACCACCGCCGCTAACGTTCAAAAAACCATGCTTAGAAGCTACCAGCAGCACAAAAGCTCCACCACTATCAGAGTCAGCGGCAATAACAAACCCCGTCGGTGACAATGGATTATATGGGAACAGCATTGACGATGTGTTTGGTGAAGGCGAGTCTGCGATCTCCGCGGCTGCTACCGCCAGCACCAGCCCTGCCCCAGGTTTTGCTGCTACTAAACGCCGTCCCAAAAGAAGGTTTTAAGCTCGGCTGCCGGACATGACAAAAATTATTACTGGTCTAGCTGCTCGCCCGCGCTTGATATGGTTTTATTGTTGTTTAGTTAAATTGGTATCAATGGCGTTAAAGGTTCTCAAGTTGTAGGAACCCTGACTCAGGTCGCTTTGACAAGTCACAGCCGCAGGTCCTTTTTTGGTCAATGGAAGTTTTTTTTTTTTTTTGCATCTCCGCGCAAACAGCGGAAATTAAAAAGTTCCCATCTCCGTGTAAGGCTCAATGGTCGCATCAACAATCATTTTATTTTTCATTATGGTAGGTTTGAAGGCCGGCACATCTTGATTTTATCAGCCTTGTGTTGAAAAAAAAAGGTTTGCTTTGTTTCTGGGGATTCTTTTCTTATGGTCGCTTTCAAGATATCTTATAAAGACCATTGGACCCTGCCAAGATCGTTTTTTTTGTTTTATTCTTCATCAGCCATCCACTTTTTTTTCCTATCCACTTCCACAGCAATTGCCGCAAACAACTCAATTCCTACATTAACTACACAATGACCAAGCTCAACATCTCCGACCTCGGTTACGGCCTCATGGGCTTCACTTGGACTCCCCACCCCATCCCCGACGAGGAGGCCTTTGCGGCCATGAAGGCTTCTATCGAGGCCGGCGTTACTTTTTGGAATGCCGGCTCCTTTTACAATCTTCCTGATAACCCCTACGCCAATCTCAAGCTTATTGCGCGCTACTTCACCAAGTACCCCGAAGACGCCGCCAAAATTATACTCTCTGTGAAGAGCTGTGTCAACCCCGCTGGTCTCGCGATCGAGCTCAAGCCTGAACAGATCCGCGATCATATTGATGCAGTACTTAAAGCGCTTGATGGTAAAGTTCGCGTGGGCATTCTCGAGCCCGCTCGTATCGATCCTGACATTCCCGTTGAAGACGTTATCTCTGTGATTGCCGAGTACGTCAAAGCTGGTAAGATTGACGGTATTGGTCTTTCCGAGGTGGGCAAGGAGACTCTCAAGCGCGCCAATGCCGTGCACCCCATTGCCGCCGTTGAGCTCGAGTTTTCCATGACCGCGCGCCACATTCTCGAGGACGGGACTGCGCAGGTTGCCGCCGAGCTTGGAATCCCGGTAATTGCCTATTCACCCCTCTCTCGTGGAATTGTTGCTGGTCGCTACAAGACGGCCAAGGAAGGTGCTGAAGTGCTCTCGTTTTTCGGTTTTGATCAGTTTAAAGAAGACAGTCTCAATCACAACTGGCAGCTGCACGATAAGGTCAAGGCCGTTGCTGACGCCAAGGGTGTGACTCCCGCCCAGGTCGTGCTGGCGTGGATTAAGTACCAGTCTGGCCGGAACGGAAACCCGCGAATTGTACCCATCCCCGGTGCCTCCAGTGTCGCGCGGGTCAAAGAGAACTTCAAGTCCATCACCCTCACCGATGCCGAATTTGAAGATCTAGACAGCTTTGTAAGAAGCTTTAAGGTCTCTGGTGATAGATACAATGCCCACGCAAGAAAGTTTCTCTCGGTATAAGGCCACTAGTAGTCCATAGATCCGGTGTGTAATTAAAGAATATATAGATATATGTATATATATTTATTTGAAATGACTGAACCAGATGAGTAAGCCCCTCGCCACCACTGTTGCAATATATTATTACCTTTGTGTGCTCTAATTTAGTTAATACATGAATTTCCTGTTGCCGTTTTTTCTCTCTTGTTTACCTTTTGTTTATTTTTATTTTGGACCTGGTTTTCATTTTATTTATTTATTTATTTTTTTTTTTTTTTTTGTTTTCATATCTTTGTCTGCTAGACCTCCAAAGAATACACACTCTTTTTTTACGCGAAAAATGGACGCCCAGCAGTACTATTACCAGCAACAACAGCAGCCGCAGCAACAGTCAATAAGGCTGCGTGGCCCACGCCCAATCCCGACGCCTCTGCGGAGAAAGGCCGTTGCCGCGCCGCCTACATCAGAGGTCGAGAATGTTGACCAGTTTCTAGAGCGCCACGCTGAGTTGCGGCAGGCACCAGTTGTGGGGGCGGGGCCTCGACAACCTGCACCAGCAGTAACTGCGGCGCTGCCGTCGCCAGGGAATTCAAAAATTTACTCTGTGGCTGCGGCTGGGCTCCAGACTGGACCCCGGCGACCGGTATCTGCTATCTCCCCAGTCCAGAATGTTGTGACAGAGTTTAGTGACCTCACCATCAACAACAACAATAACAATGTCTACAATGGCTATGACCACTACGCCAACGGAAATGGTAATGGCGCTGATAATGGAATTAACAATGACAGTTATTGTTTGCCAGCAGAAGAGCAGCAGCAGCAACAACAGCAGCACCAGCACCAGCATCAACAGCATCAGCAATATCAACATCCACAGCAGCATCAACAACAGGATCAACGGCATGAGCAACACCTGCAGCAACAACAAGAACGGCTATACCAACAGTATCAACAGCAGCAACAACCACAACAACAAGAACAACAAGAACAACAATACCAACAGCAGCAGCAACAACAACAGCAACAGCAACACCAATATCAAGAGGAGCAGCGACAGCAATACCAACAGCAGCATCATCAGCAATACCAACAGCAGCAGCAACAACAATACCAACAGCAGCAGCAACAACAATTCCAACAGCAGCAGCAACAACAATTCCAACAGCAGCAGCAACAACAATGCCAACAGCAGCAGCAGATATCGCCCTCAGAGCCGGCGCAATCAGCTGTGCCCCCAAAAGACACCAATTCTAAGCAAGCTGTCAACCCCAACCAGGTTACATATCCACAGTCGGCTGAGCCTACTTTCTACCAAGAGCCCGAGCCGCAGCAGTATGACCAACCGCAGCAGGAAGATCTCCCCCAAGAAGAAAAGCCGAAAACACCGCAAATTCTCGAGATTGATGACTGGCGTAATACTATTGTGACGCCAGATATTCCCGCACCGCAGTTGCCGCCAGATTTGCCTCCGCTTAGACTTCGATCTTCACGGCCACCGTCGCCTTACAAAAAGGGCGCGCTTGATTTCAATGCATCACAATGGCGCTACCACATTCAGAAAAACCTGCGAGACTTTTACCTTACAACCAACCCGGACTCGGATCACATTCACTGTCCGGTGGGGCCCAGCTACTATGTTGACGTGCAGACACTTCAGGGCAAAGATCAGCGTGGCCCCGACGGTCAGCCGCTTTTTACTCTTACGTTACTTGACCCTATTACCGAAGTGCCCAAAATTTCTGTGCGGCGTGGGTTTATCACTGGGGTCGGAGGCGGCGAGTATTTTAGCGTGACCCTCTACACCGCCCAGGGCCAGGTGGATTGGGAGTCGGCCGCAACGGCAATGTCAGTGACATCCGCCACCCCAGGCCATGAGCCCGAGAATGTAGGCCTCAACAGCTTAATTGGGGGCAAAAAGAAGAATAGCGCCGGGCGGCAGTTTGTGTTTAAGGATCCAGTCACTGGCATTTCCTACGTTGTTGGTAACCGCAGCGACGGCCACCGCCTCAATCTCAGCATTAAAGCTGAAGAAGACGAGGAGTTTGAGGTTGAAGAGGATGATAATAACGGCGGTGCTGCTAGCAAGTCCGGAAAAAAGTCGACCAAGGTCTATTTCTACCGGCCATCGGCGGCCGGTGACGCCACGGACAAGGTGCTGGCAGTGCTGCAGCGCCGCAAGCAGTTTCATAAAAAGTTTATGAAAGAGCTTGCAAGCTTTGACACCAAGCGGCTGCTAGCCTCACCGCCAAATAAGCGCGCCGCCGCGTATGGTGGCGATGGCGTTATTGACGACGGCGAGGACGACACGGCGAACTTTGGCTGGCTTACGCTATTCGAGGCGGTGCGCTCGATGCCGCAGCCGGGGATTGACAACCGAACAAGTCGCTACCACTTGTGGCAGATTGTCGTTGCCCTCACGTTTGCCGTCTCGTACAGCCAACGCATTGACGCAAAAGTGCGTTCCGTAGGCGAAAAGCTAAAGAAACTGGGTCGCAAGTACAAAGACGGCCGATTCCAAGTAATCTACGGCCATCGGCATTCGCAATCAACGGTCTAATAGCATTTTCTTTTTTTTTTTTTCGTGTATGCTTTGCAGAGAACCTCCGTGCCCATGGATTGTCGCACGTCACCAATAAAGTGATTGTTGCAAACTGTTTAATTTATTTTAGATAACTTGTGCCTTAGAATGAATTTTGATATCAGGTTTTTAGCTCTGCTCACACGAGCACTAGCCAAGTAAGCTTTTTGCAAAGACTATGTAATCCATTTTGCATACGTCAATGTCCAGCCATTATTTTATATATATACAAGCAAATAAGACATCCTGCTACTCTTTGTCTCGTTTTTGATATAGCCAGCAACGGGATTCATTGCCAAGCCATACGGGCATGGGTTAGTCATGGTGCCGGGGTTTGGTACACAATACACTATGGTTTTGGATAGATGCTGCTTTTGTTGTGATATTTGCTCTACTTTTTTTTAGAGCGTTGTTGATATCGCGCAGCATCTCTGCAGTTGCTGACGGGCTGGACCACGGCAGTGAAATTATAGAATAATTTAATCACCAATAAGGTTTGGCAAGCAGGATTAAGCATGCAAGTGAGCGTATATTGAAATATTTTTTTTCACATACAAAAGTTGCGAAATAGACATATTTCAACTTGAACTTTATATATATGTAAAAAAAAAAAAAATTGAAAATAAAATTCCTGTTTTACAACTCCATTCCATTATAAATTTTTCCTTTTTTTATATCTTCTTTTTCGTCCAAAACAAAAAAGAAAAAGAAAGCTTTACTGACATTTACTGTCGACAGGTCCATATTTTACGACTTTTTTTAAATGCAACGATGATGATCTGGCTTGAAAAATATTTCTCGGTCCAGGTCTTCTTTCTTATTTTTAGAGAAACGATTGAAACCGCCATTATTGTTTCGGTGCTCTTGGCGTTTTTGAACCAAGGGTTTGGCGAAAAATCAATCCGCACGGAGCATGAGATTGTTGAGGGCGAAAGTGCCATCGAAGCTGCCGCCGATGAGGACCGACTAGCTCCTGCCGAGGCCCGTAAAATCGAGGCCACTTCGCTGAAAATTTACAAAAAGCTCGTCTTTCAGGTCTGGGCAGGCGCCATTTTGGGTCTCTTTATTTGTCTTGTTATCGGCTCATTTTTTGTCTTTGCGTTTTATTACCTGGGCAAAAACCTTTGGGGTGCAACGGAAAAGCTCTGGGAGGCGGTATTTTCGATTCTGGCATCACTGATTATTACGTTTATGGGTGCGACGATGCTGCGCGTTAACAAGATGCGTGAAAAGTGGCGAGTCAAGATTGCCCAGTCGATTATTGAGACTCACAAGGGTAAAGCGTCGTGGGGCCTCAGGCACCTGTCCAGGCGTTATGCCATTGCTATTTTGCCGCTTGTCACGACGCTGCGCGAGGGCCTTGAAGCCGTTGTCTTCCTTGGCGGCATTGGCGCCAACCAGCCCGCTACCTCTTTTCCGCTGCCCGTCATCACCGCCATTCTCTTGGGCAGCTTTGTTGGCTGGGTCATGTACCGCACGGGTGACCACATGTCGATTCACTACTTTTTGATTGCCTCGACCTGTTTTCTTTACCTTGTCGCTGCAGGTCTCATGTCCCGCGGAGTATGGTTTTTAGAGCTCCAGCAGTTCATTAACCACGTTGGCCAGGACGTCTCCGAGATGGGCTCAGGCCCGGGCTCTTACGACATCACCAAGTCCGTTTGGCACGTCAACTGCTGCAACTCGCAAACCGACGGCGCCTGGATGATCTTCAATGCGCTTTTGGGCTGGCAGAATAGCGCCACCTATGGTTCCGTTATTTCCTACAACCTTTACTGGTGGGCCGTCATGATTGCCTTCTACAGCATCAAGCAGCGTGAAAAGTACGGCTACTTCCCACTCGTTCCCCAGCGCTTGCAAAAGCGCTATGTGCCCAAGTACAACTACACGCGCGAGGAGGCTGACGCTATGCTCGCTGAGGCCACCAACCTTTACACGCATACCTACAGCGACGAGCCATCGGAACTTGCTGCCAACACTGGTGTTACACAATCAAGGCAGTCTCAGGACTCCCTCAACAGTAATACGCCCTTAGTAGTCCGCGCATAAAACTCAACCCTTCACTCTATGTACAATTACCACCACAAACAATTTCTGACAGTTTTTTTTGCAAATAATAGATCTCCCATTGTAATGAGACAAAAGAAAAGAACTGTGTTATTACTAAAAACATAAAAGTAAAAATATAATAAAAAAAAAATATTACAAGAACAAGAAAGTGGCAAAAATGTATGTGTATAAATAAGGAACGTTAGATCAGTGGGCGTATACATGGCAATGAAAAAGCTGTAGTAGCCATTGCCATTGCATTTATTATTAATGAAAAAAGAGACTCTCCAGCTTAAAGAGCAGGGAACTCAATAGTGGTGGCGAGGCAGGTAATGGGCTCATCGTCAACCGTGTAGGCTCTGGCCGCAACGGTGTACATGCCAGGGGGGATCTCATTAGGCAGCTGGACTGAGGTTTCAAACTCAATCTTGCCCTCCTTGATCGGGCACTCCAAATCGACACTTTTGGTCTGCTCACAGAGGTCAAAGGTCTGCTTCAAAAGGCGAATGTATCCATACCGCACGTCAATGTCAATATAAGCACCTTCAAGAATTGTCTCCTTGACAATTCCCTCAGCAAAAATGGTGAGCTCTTGGCCCTTGAGAGGCGGGTTGGGGTTGAGGTTAAGCTTGGTGATTTCAACGCGCTTGGGCTCCTCGAGGTCGCAAAGCAAGAGAGGAGACTCGCCCGGGATGGGTTTGTCGGTAGACGACAGCCCGCTTGACCCAAACGGGTTTTGCAGCTGCACGCCGGCCAGGTCCACGGGAATAGGCGCAGCAAATACAGTGGCCGTAGTAGCAGCCAAAATGCTAAAAGTAGAGAGCTTCATTGTAAATGGTTGTAAAGCTGGAAAGAGAAAGGCGATGGTGGTGAGAGGGGGGAATGCGAAGAGTAAGATGATTAAGAATATAAGAGAGAAGAAGAAAAAAAAATTGTAAAGTTAAAAATGCTGAAAATAGAGATTTTTTAATTCTGACTGTACTGCACAATGTCATGTGGACAATGGTTTCATTTTAATTGTCCCGCATCGCCAAAATAGCAAACTAGGGCGGCGTATGTAAAGGGTTAGGGCGTGGTTGCTCATTTTTATGCTTTAACACTTAAAAGTTCCTAATGCTCAAGTAATATATTTAAAACTAAGTCTTATAGGTGAGTGAGATCTATAAGAACTTGTTAAAATAAGTAATATGATATAGCATATAGATAGATATATTTATATATTCTTAATAACGATATGTTAAAAAAATTAATAATACTAAAAGACTTTACAATACATCGAGTCATTTTGATACTCAAATTTTGCTGAAACAAAAAGCCCAAATGGACTGGTCGATAATATACTAAAATAACACAATTATTTACACAAATAAAAGAAGAAAAAAAAAAAAAGTATTAAATGCTTCTTAGGAGAATAGCTGGTTGGAAATATGATATATGCACAAAAGATGATTTTTCGGTTTGATAAATATTGCCTGTGTTAAAATAGAAAACTTCTTTTAAACCCTTGATAATAGGTTGATTTTACAATATTGACACATCCATATTTTCTCAATACTGGAAATAAAAATTCAATTCTTTTTTTTTTTTGTATTTCAAAGCAAATGAAAAGCAGGTTATTTATAGCTCAAATTTATGGCTTTTTTAAGCTACTGTGAGGACATTCTAACAGAGATCTATTTTAAAAAATGCACAACTATTAGTTTTCAGCTATTCAATTTAACTTACAAAGAGCTTTTGTTACTTCCAATGCTTGTCACTTAAGCAGTAATCATTTGGTATTAAGTATTAAGTTAAATAATTTTATTTTGAAAAAGATAGTTGTATAACATTTTTGGTTTACTTCAACAATCATTATATAAAGTAATACCATTTTCTTTCAGTAAGTAGTTATCAACTTCTAAAATAAGTTAACTGCAGTATTGAACTGTTCATACATTAAGGCATCATTTCTACATCCTCAAAATCTAAACCTTTTGTACAGGTCTTTAAGATTTCGTTTTTATGCTTATATATAATCAGTTTATTGGCCTTATAACTATTTGAAAATTGTACACAGAAGACATTAATACAACAAAAATAACCTTTTAATTGGGAATGAGCCATTTACCATATATTTCATTCACTTTGATGGCACCAAATTTTCCACGAACTTAGTCCGTGTGTCAAGGGAAACTCGACATGATCGTCATTTCAGTGCGTTATATATTTATAATCAGTTTATTGTCCTTATAACTATTTGAAAATTACACACAGAAGACATTAAAACAACAAAAATGACCCTTTAGCGGGGAATGCACCATTCACTATAAATTTCATTCATTTCGATGGCATCGAGTTTTCTACGAACTTAGTTCGTGTGACAAAGGAAACCCGATATAATCGTCTCTACAGTGCGTTATGTTAAGTGGGAGGGCAAGCCGGTAAAACCTTGACAGGCTATGCTGTTAAGCTGACCATCAATTGAGGAGGTGCGGTGACGAATCGAGAAACCTGACCACCGCTTCAATGCTTTTCTTGGTATCAAGTAGGACATTAACGTCAAGCTCCGGGGAGCATTTTCTCAGGTGCATACGCTCCGATTTGCAGAGGGCGCAGTCCTTCAGCAGGTGCACAACCGTTTCAGGCTGGCCACATTCGCACTTGTGATTTCTATCCAAGACTCCTACCTTTAAAAATAGGATCCTATGGCGCCATGGCTAGTTTTCAATTGCACCACCTTGATAAGGGTGTGACGGTTTGCTTTTTTCATGATGCTGCGAAGAGGACTGTAATTGCCTGGGTCGCCATAGAGGCCAGGCTTGGTGAACGACCTGTAAAAGCCGCTATTAGAGCTCTCATCATAAACTGATCTTCAAGTTGAAAAAGCTTGAGCTCTAATACTCTTTCTGAGGTTAGCAGTTATTTCGGCCGCCTTGAGCACCATGCTCATTTTTATGCTTATAGAAACAAAATCTTTTATCATCACTTTTCTAAATATCTGGAATTAAATATATCAATTTTCCCTAAATTTCAATTTTTTTTTCAACTTTTAATGTTTTTTTTAACTAGCTTTACATTTAGGTAAGTTGAAATTAGAATTGAAGGACAAAAATCATAACTGAGAATGTAAAAAAACTAACATACGGCTGACTTGAGATTTGAAACTTAAGTATGCTAAGAGATACAAGTTGTCATTGCTGTAAGTTTAGGCATATATAATGTTTTTGTTTTGAACTAAACCTGTGTAAGTAAAAATACGTAACTGAGCCCCCAAAGAAATTCAACGGTTCTAAGTGCGTTTCACAACATGAATTGAAGTCGATTCGGCAATTACGGCTTTGAGCATGTAAAAGTTTTCTCTCCTGGTATCAAAATGAGTAACTAGTAGCTTGGGTAAGCTGGGTAATGGATACACCTTAACAAGTGGGGGTGGATCTTTTATTTGCCTTTCGTATCATTTGGACAGCCATTTGGAGAACTAGAAATTTTGAATCAAAAATGGTACAGAAGGTACATATATACAGGTTCAAAGTTTTTTCTATTTTATTTTAAATGAAAGGTGAAAAATAAATATTACTGCATTCATTAGCAAACCATAGTATAGGTCGGTGGATTATGGGGAAATTGAAATTCCAAAGTGTGAGGTTGAGTTCACTGGCATAGCTGACCACAATGTATAAAAACAAAACTGATATAATATTTTTTCGCGTGTTTTAAATATTATGACTTGTTCCGCCGCTGATTATTCAGACCGGTAGCCGTTGGGCACAATATTGTATATACAGCGGACTCAAAGCATCCACTTGTTATAGTAACAAAAGGTTCAAGAGTTACAAACTCTAATAGAAAAAGAAATCTAGGCCTGGCTTTTTATGTGCCAATTAATATTCTTGATTCTCAAGTAGAAGCAGCTTCAGGTACCAATTCTTTTTGAATTTTTTTCATTAACTTTGAAATTCCACATATTGTCTCCAAAAGTTTTCCTCGTGTATTCAGTGCTAGCTAGTTTGTGTAAAAGCGCCCACATGCTCCAGCTTTCTTATAACCTTTTTTACTACTTATACATATTTTTTTAAAAAAGAAATACACGCTGAGAATGACGAATTGTAGTGGAAAATGGTTTAAACATGTTGGGTATGTTTTTTTATTTAAAAAAAAAATAGCTCAAGTCAACTTGCCGGAACGGACTTATAGAAAAATGAACCAGAATTTCTGGCTTGAAGTTGAAATCTATTTTTTTTCATTGAAAGTTGCTGCTGAAACAGACAGTAACTAGTACTGAGTATTAATGTAAAACTTCTTAGTGTTTTCAAACTGTTTTCTAGTTTTGGGCACTGACGAGAACCTAGCTCTGCTGTACTATCAGAATGAAATATTAGTATTGTTTTACAGCTATTCATTTAATCCGCTATGCCTATTAATTCTTGGGAATGATCACATAGTTGACAAATTTCACCTCATCACCCCAGAAATAATTTATTCAAACCAGTACTATGCTGAGTCGGTTTATAACTCAATACTAATGCATGCGCAGTAATCCTGGCAATAAGATACGCACATTACTCTTATCTTTCACTACTGTATACAGTCGGGAGTTATTATTACAAGCTAGATTTGCTTAAAAATTATACAGCACTCATGTCAAACAGACTACTGTCGTCTGTTAATTTGAATCTTTTTTTTTTCTTTTGGAGCTTGTTCGTGAGCGCGCTAACGCATTTCTATCAAATACCGCCAATAACCTCAAGGCTCAAAACTGCAACGATGATATTTGCGCAAAATGGCAATGTCAGGCCATTGGGCCAGGCCACTCATACCATTGTGTGTAATGTCAACGTTGGTGCTTTCCGCGGATAACACTTTGGTGAAGTTCAAATTTTCAATAAAAACCCCCCAAAAAAGGTTGTAACCTTTGGGAGTTGTTGGCAGCTTGGAGCCGAGCAAGCTTGTAAGCTGCACTATCGTGGCATGCCGGTTAAGTGTTTTTTTTTTTTAACTTTGGTCTTGCATAATTTGGCAAAAAATGATTACATGAACTTTTAAAACTCTAGAGTTTGGCAAACAGCTCACTATCCCGCTGATCATCCAAGCTAGTAGGGTGGAAACTGAAAGGTTTCTTTCCGAATTTTAGGGAACTTAGGCAGGCAAACAGTAACTAGATACTTGGGGTTGATAAGTTCAGCCTAAGTAATTTAAAAATCTTCTCCTAGCTTTATCTTGTCTAGACGCGTCAGCTTTTTTTCAAAAGCTAGGGATAGTTGAAAAAAAAAAAAAAAAAAAATAAAAATAAAATAAAATTATAGTGATAACGATTATATAGCAGTCCAACCCCGTAATCTTTAGGCCTATTTTTTTTTTTTTTTTTTTGGTATTATCTTTCACTACTCACGAATGCTATCAAAAATAACTGCAGCTTTTGACAGACGGCATTATGCCAGTATAATGCAGCAACAATAGTTCTGCATAGCCAGTTATCTTGCCCGATAACAAGGATAGTTTGGTTTTTTTGTCCTGTCGCAATGTTGTCTAACAATAGTAAAGTGGAGCACTGCACTTTTAATAATTTCAACATTGCTCAAGTCTCACATATACAACGCAAAGCTACTAATCTTAGCAAATCTGGTCATATAGCTTTTAGATAGTAATTATAATAATAATAATAATAATAATAATAATAATAATAATAATAATAATAATAATAATAATAATAATAATAATAATAATAATAATAATAATAATAATAATAATAATAATAATAATAATAATAATAATAATAATAATAATAATAATAATAATAATAAAAAAAGATGCATACCCAATCTAACTGCTGATTATAAAAAACTGTATCTTCTTTCCTAACCTCGAGCCCATGTTAAGCGGTCATGAAGTAAACAGTAGTCTATTACGGCTGTGGCGTGTTTATGATAATGCTATCTCTGTGCCTGTTTAGTCAATTCTAGCAATGATGTCATTGTCACTGTTATGAAACGACGACAGCCTTTATTTCCCAAGCAAGTTTGACGCAATGGCCACAACTACAAGCACCACTTGCATTTCAATCAAGCCAAAATAGCTGACCCCAGTTTATAACCCCAGCTCATGCAGCAAATTCTAGGTCTGTTGCCTGTACGTCACCTTAATAGAAAACGTGGTTTGAAAAATAAAAACACACACATAGTTGATAGCTAGCATAATTTCACTCTGACAAGTAAAAATCCAACACTTTGAATAATCTGGTTAAAAAGCCAACTCTGTGGGGAAGTTCATGATAAACTTTTGGTCTAAACCTAGATACAAGCTGTTCAGCTCTTATCTTTTTCTTACTTGATACTTCAACAGATATTGTTGCTATCTTTTTGTACCATAATGCTGCAAATAAGTTACAGAGATCCTAAAAAGTGCAAATTTACTAGAAGGCATATGATTGACCGCCCATCCCTAAATTATACTAATACAGTTATAGCACATATATGATCATCTGTTAAAAAACCCAAGATATTATATTCTAGTCGTTGTAATAAAATTAGCAGTTTATTTTTGATTGTTTCTTTTAGACTCTACTAGCCTATTCTAACGCGTTGATTTAGCAGAAAAGTACTACTGTAAAGAGTGTTTTGTTTCAGTTGTTTTTCAGTGCTGAGCGCAAGAAGAAACAGCGGTATCTATACTACAAGTGAACGCGTAAGATTGTAACCGGTATCACAAACTGTTTTTTTTTTTATTTTTGTTACGATGATTCTTTTAAGAAACATACTTTTATATCACGACTTCAGGATCCTAGTAGCAACATGAACTGGGCATGTGTTCTTTTTTCATTTCTATTTTCTGCACTATCGCGCTTTTTGAACACAATTAAGTAAAAACTATCTTAAAATCGCTTTCCAATGTAGTATGATAGCTTGATCAATTAATTTGTTTTAATGTTATTTTATTTAGATATTTGTTAGAGGGAAAACCAATCTTCCAGTATTGTCAGTTGTTTTGTTCTGTTCTGTTTTAAGTACTTTTTTAGTTTTGGCTTCTTTTTTTTTTTTACTGTTCTCGCGGTGCTTTACTTTTATTCTTTCAATCCTGTCAGAGCACTTCTCCATACCCTTATATCCTTTAGTTTTTATTGAAGATTTCAGTTGATTGTTAGCTATTGCAGAAAAAGATTTTATGATTCAGATTGAACTTGGCATTATAACAATCTTACAAGCTAATTCTTTCTTTTTACAGTTTTTGTAGATTTCTTCAGATAGATTCTATATAACTCAAATCGAACGGACTGAACCTATGATCTTATTATCATTTGTTTATACTTCCTATTTTTGCACTAGGCTAGGCAAAAAAACATATGTGCTTAATTAATTGACTCAACTATACCAGTTTGTCATAACCATTATTTATCCTCCATAATGTATTAATTCACAACTTAATACAATTCATTCTTAGACGAACCTTTTAGCCAGCCGCTTATCAGTCATTTTTTAAGATAAACAAAACCTTCAGCTAGTGTGACAAAATGAAAGTGATTAAGCACGGTATCATACCAATTCTAATTGAGTGCGAACGTGAACATGAAATCTTAGATTGTAACTTTGGGTGTAGTCAAATTATATGCCCATTGTTTAGAACGGCAAAATCAATTGCGGCCCTGGTCATTGAAATACTGTTTTTGATCCGCTTAGTTGATTAATGTCTGCTAATTGTGGTCGGAATTAACCGCCCGGGTCTTTTCATAGGTTTAATAACCTTGAGTCTATAGAGCTTACGCATGTACAAATCGATACCCCTAGAGTTATATACAAACTTTCGGTGATTGTGCAGGGTCTAGCTACGCTACACCAATTAATATATATTAATTAATAATTGTACAAGTAGAGCTATATGAAATAAAATACGGAATGATATATTACCAGGTATAATATAACTACAAAAGTCCTGCTATAGGCATTTGGGATTTATAAAACCAAAACGTAATTCAAGATCTCTATCATTCTCAAATGAGTCTATGTAAGGCCTATTTGGGCCAATGATTAGATGCTAATTCAAAAATTTCAAAAAAAGTTTTAAAAAAATTAAGTATGTGAAGAAAAGGCGAGACGTTTATTAGCTCAGTGCTCACCAGTTATGCAAACTTCTATCCCCCTTGTGGCATATCCTAAACGCAAACATCAGAAGTCGTTCATCTACGTTTCTAATTTAGCTCACACTGGCAGTAGCAGAGGCAGGCACACTTTCAGGCTGGGTAATTTGGGCAGGAAGAGATGATGAGGACGTGTTATCAGTTGTTGTATAATTTGCGGCGGAATCCGGCACCGGCGTCAGACTTTCGGTTGCGCTGACAGAAGAATCGATCTGCTCTGCTGAAAGCTTGTTCCAGCCCGTCAGAACAGTCGTAATCCGACTCTTAAATTTGTATTTGCTCTCCTCGGGAATATCCTTAGTCCTCAAAATAGCTGACAGCAACTTCTTGATTTTGGTCTCTTTCATTACAGACAACTCCAACTCAGTGAGTGCCTCCAATCGACCCAGATGATTTGACAGATCGGGTAGTTCCTCTGACAGCGGTGTCCTTCCAATAAAGCCACGCTGGAGACGATGTCTGATAGAGCGAACAAGCTTTGTGCGGGTTTCAAGATGCTCTTTTAAATCCTTGGCCAGTGACGTCGCGGGAGCAGGCGAATGAGCAGCGACTGTAGCCGAAGACTCTGAAGATGGCTCCGTGTCCGCCACTATAACTGGTTCTGAAGGCTCTTCAATTTTGGTGCGCTTGGAAGGCGGAGTTCGTTTTTCTGTTTCAGTCTTTGCTGCAGCATTTGAAGTGCGAGACTTTCGTTTGTTGGTAGATGCATTCTTAGTTGACTGCTCCATTTTCGGAGTAGCCGCAGGTTTGTTTTCCTTTCTTCCTCTACTGCGGGTACGGACAGGCTCTTCACTAGCCTCTCTCTCTGCTTCCTCATCTTCTTCCAGTTGTCTTCTCTCAGCAATCTCTTGAGCAATCGAGCGGAGACTGGGGGGGTTCAATGCAATCTTATAAGCCTGGAGAAGTTTGGTCTCACGCTTGCCTTTCTGCTTGCTCACATAGCCGTTGATAATTTCTCTAGTCAGAACAGTGATGTTTTCTCGGGATGACCACACATGACTAATTTCGACAAAAAATCGGACACCATAAACAGTCGTATCCAATTGTATTTTATCGTTAGGCTTGGAACGCTGCTTTATCGATTTGGGTTTAAGATAGAGAACATCATTTGGAATCATATCGTCGCTGAGAATTATGCCAGGCCAGGCAGAGTAGCCTTTGACCTTCGCAAGTACAACCGTGCCAATTGCAAGTGGCTCGGGTGCTTTCGGAGCAACGTCGTCTTTACCAGTGTGTTTCTTAGAGTCCTCTGTAGCAGTTCCTGACACAGCTTTCCCATTTTCATTGCCATTTTTATGCTGCTCCGTCTTGCTGTCACCATTTGCTTTCTGGTGTTCAACTTCGGTAGAAAAGTCAACCTTTGGTTCGGCAGTCGCAATGTCCGACTGCTCCAAAACCTCTGTCTTGTTGTTGGAAATAATATCAGTCGTGATACTTTCAGGAAAAACCTCGGGTTTAGTTTCCCTAGATCCTTCAAGAGGGAGATCGTTGCTCATGATATATGGTTGTGAGTATTGATGAAGAACCTTGGGGTGTTTTTGGTGTAAATTGCGACGCGTCCAAAACGTAAATAAAACGCGGTCAAATGAGATTGCTGGCAAGTGGTTTGGAATAAATGCTTGGAACTTGCTGGTAAAAACTAATCCAATTAAGCAAAGGCGGCTAAAAAGAGATCAAGACTAATTGAACGTTCTTATAGAGGCTTGTTGAGTTGGCAAGTAACTGGTTCACACTAATATTTCAGGTGTTTTTTGGAGTTTTTGATGGAGAAAAAAAGAAAAATGAAAGAGAAAAAGAGGAAAAATGATAAAAAAAAAAAAAAAAAAAAAAAGAACAAGGAATAAAAAAAGGCAAACGACAAGAGCCTTGCCAGAATTTACCCTAGCCCTGATTATCTAACAGTGCGTTTATTTGCAAAAACACAAATCTGTTGCGCCAATCTGTAGGTGCGGATTGTAATAGCAAGTAGGCAGCACAGGCGAGTCTTTGAGAGGGCAACCATTATCCAGCACTGTGTTCGGACGCCGGAACTTTTCTCAAGCCAACATGGGATTTCATAGCATCACAACATTTATCTGATTGCAAATATTAGCAAATCTAACACTGTTAGCAGTGGTGAGCTGTGGAAAGGGTTTTTTGTAGATTTGTCATAGGCACAGGAAACATGGGCTGATAGACAAAAAATCAATTAGTAGTGGTAAAGAAGAAAAAAAGATATAATCACTATAGAACTGCAGTTTTTGCTTGAGATTACGGGCATTGCGAATCCGTTGAGAGTTAAATGTCAAAGGGAAGAAAGAAAAGAAGAGACAAAAGAATTTTCTTTGCAAAATATTCTCATACAATTTCGTATCGCTGCTAAAACATGTGTAAGACTTACTATGGGACTTGGGAGTAGTATGAAAAATGGTGATTACTCAGATTACGATTACAACAAAAAACAATTGAGAGAGTTAAATTCAATAGTGATATCTAACCATAAAGTAGTTTAATAGTTTTTAGTAAAACTGAACCCCAGAAATGAAATTATGTCTGATTATGTCATGTCTTATGACGCACACTATCAGCTAGATTGTTATACCTTGTTTTTATGATATCTAATATTCAATTCAGAGTTGAAATATTCCATTGAAAACCTTCATGAGTACCGTGCCTCGTCATACATTGAGCAAACTGTTCCAGCCCTGCACAGGTCATGGCGTTCTTGGAAAATATTTTTAGATGAGGTGCATCAGCGAGCAAAATCATTATTGCAAGTGTGGTCAGCTGAAAAAAGTTGAGCATGTTCTCAAAAAGTGTGCTTTGCACTCTGCAGAGCGATATTTCTTGAGAAAAGTTTCTCCTGAGGTTGATCCCAGAGTTATTGATACCAAAAAAAAAGCCTTGAAGCGGTAGCTAAGTCTTTAGACTTATTACACCATCTTTTTTGCTAATAGTTTGCTTGATTAGAGCAGCCCATTAAGGTTTTACTAATTTTCAATCTCTAGTATTGATCCACTGGTGTTTTGTATCGCAGGTTTCCCTCAACACATGAAATTATTCATAGAAAATTTGGCGCCATCAAATACTTGAGCTCAAAATATGCGTTGACATTGCTACTTAGCCAATCTCATAGAGACAAATGTTTTTGAAATTCATTTCTTCTTTGTATGTCATTTTGTTTTGTAATTTTATTTGTAACTATTTGATGTAAGAGGAATAACCTGATCATCTATCTATTTAGTTAGAATATTAAACGTTTGAGCTTTTACACTGGCTAGATAGTCAGATACTTAGTAAGTTCCAAAAGATCAACGACCATAAAGGCGAATCATAATTTTTTTTTCTTGTATTAAATTATCATGATAGCGCTTTTTTCAAAGCTCTGTAATAATGTAGCAAATTTCAATTTGCTCTCAAAAATTTCGGTTTCAACCAGTTAATTGGCAAGACTTAGGCTTAAGCATATCATTTAATGAATCGGATCGTCATCCCAAAATTGACATGAAATTTGCGTAAACAGCTAACTGCTGCGTATTTTGAGACCTGAAGAGTCAAGGTTTCTCGGGTATAGCTGATCATAAAATCTTTGCTCTGAATTGTAGCTACATCATACCTTCCCAATATAGGACTGATATTTCTGGCCAACTTGCTGAATCCGTCTACTTTCCGATTGTTTGGGCATCGACAATTTATGAAAATAGTAGTCAATATGCATTTAAAACTTACACCCCAGTGAATAAAGGGGAGTGTGCATGGCGAGGTAAAAATGGTTTAATGATCAGTTTGGCTAACCCGTTTAACCGTCAAGACGCGTATGGCATGACATAGACTGTCCCTTGAGGATGATGACTGACCACTCCATTTTTTTTTTCAGCGCGTACCTTAAGTCGTGACGAGCAGTTTCAATTCAGTCTCAGGTGTATACATATATTAGCGTACCGTTCAACAGTCGTTACTGATGCTCGAGAACAGGAAATCAACCAAGCTGGTCATGATGCCACTTTGAAGTCCTACCAGTAATTAACAATCAGGGTCAGTAGAAATGACGCGCTATTACTATGTCCGTATTACTATGACTGGAAGTCATACCTTATTTAGCGGGGTTTAACATTCAAGACCCAAAGAAGACATTGTAGCTTCAAATTTGTACAAAAAGTACACACCAAGTTGTATTCTATCGTTTTACTTCAAATTTCATTTTCACAAAAGTCTAGGCGAGTTTATCTACCTCGGGGAATTCTGGGAGGTTGAAATCGCAGGGATGGTCCGACTTCTTGAATCACTGAAAAAAGACTTATCTATACCAAAAAAAAAAAAAAAAAAAAAAAAAAAGTCAAGTAAATGACGTTTCATGTACCTTCCATTCCCCGTTGGAAATGTCAACTACTGGCAGCCTGCGTGAGTTCCGAGCCTTTTATAAAATCATTGGACCATCCTGTTGCTTATTCTTAACTGCATTGGTTATGTGCACCAATAACCTCATGGTACACCCTGATTTCGTGAAACCAGCCTGCTACTATCGGCTCATAATATCTGAAATTGACACCCGTAGCAGAAAAAAGTGGCCTGTCTTTACAAAGTTCAGGGTGTACCTGACTTTTTAAGTAGAAAAAAAAACTGTTATATGTAAGTGTTGCATCAATAGTGCATATATAAGGATGGCTACAGAAGAGCACAGTACACACTGTGGAAATTGATGTGCACAGGTCATTTAAAATATTCTGTTGGATGAAGACAAGGAGTACAAATCTGAATTCAAATATTTTTGGCTTTCAATGAACATTTGTACAGTATTTTTCCCCCCTCCCTTTATTATGACCATAAAAAGATTGAAACCTGGGTCAGCTAGATGTATGAGATTATTAGTGCATAGCCCTACTTGCGTTGTGCTTGTCAAAATGTAGGGTACAATGCCCAAGCAATAATTAAAAGGCCAGCTGTACATAATTTTGGCAAGAAACGGCTTCAAGTCGCGCTATCAAAGATCAAAAGTTTATCGCGAAAGCAAGTACCATATATAATGTGGGCGTGGAAATCCTAAAATGGGAAAGAAAAAAAAAATCAAATTAGATAAACAGCGCTTTTCAAAATTTAAGATGTTTGGGCGCGTATACTGAATATTAGAATCTGTAAATCGTTCAACAGCGCAGTAATCAAGACGGACAATGTCATAAAACTATGTTCATGGTATGTAAATTGCGGGCTATGTATAACACAATAAACAAACTGTTTATATCTATAATCACATAGTAAACAATCTATTAGAAGAGAGTCTTCGTCTAATCTAACCCTCCCTGGTTTTTATAATGTAAATGGTAAAAGAATACCTACAGACTTTTGATTTTGTTGCGTAATTTGTGTAACTAAGTAATTATTTTTTTTTTTTTTTTTTGATAGAGGAGACCATATATGAAATACCAAGCTTATGTAAAATTTTCATATATGTAGTGCCACTCATGTCAAGGCCTTTACCTGTTAAGCAACATACTCGCCCACTGCTCAGCTCATTTCGAAAGCCCAAAGACCTAGATATATGCTGTCGCCTGTCAAAGTGTCAAACTATTCAGAATTAGGATTTTCATATTATACAACTATACTCAGTTTTAGCTTCAATGATATATAAAATAAAGGCATGTCCACACGAGTCAAGAACCACTTTTCTGTGCACAAAATATATATAAGCACACTATTACACGCAGTATTTTAACATGGGTCCCATGGGTCATCTGTCATCGATAAAAACATATACTTGTGGACCATTATTTTTTCATACATCAATAAATACCATGTTATGATAAAGGAAAAAGCGTGACCCATTAGCGTTGAAAAATGGCTGGAATCATAACTAGAAAAAAGTTGAAAAAAAAATAATAATTAAGTAGGTTACTACTCACTTGAGACTTGGTTTATCATATGGGTCAAGTAAACAGTTGTGATTCGTAGAAACACGATAAACCGGAAAAGAATTTTGCGCGTGATTCAAAATTTACTATCTACAGGGCTTTTCAGAGCTGAGTGTGCAAGCCAACTTTAAAAATAACAGGTGGGTTTCATTATCCTATGTAAGCTTAAGGCTGTCCGTGTAATCTACATGGCACGGCCCAACCTAAGGAGCCATCACATATCATAGTGCCGGATGTATGGAGACGGAAAGGAGGAGAGTAACCCATAACTAAACGCACTTCTTTGTACATACCAATGAAATTTAATATTACGGGTGTAAGTGAGTAATTTGACATTACTGTCTGCCAGTGTTGGCTCAAGTATTCACATCGTGGCCTCGTTGTGGTCCACGATCCGTACCTGTGACACCATTAGGCTGAAAATTTTTAAAATTTTTTTTTTTTTTTGGGCCGATTAGAAAATTTTTCACTTCACACATGTGGATATAAAATTTTTCAGAAGCAGATTTTTGATTGGTTGATCCGAAAACATCATCTAACTAAGGTTAGATAAAAAAGTTTTTCACTTTTCATACATGCTTAAGAATATGAGTTTAAATCTGGTATGGGTTGGTCAACCCTCATATGGTTGGTTGATCCCTCTGCCCTTTATCTGCCCCTCCCCTTTTTTCTGTCATCCCGGTAGACCTGAATGCTATCGTGAAATTTTGGTTTAAAAAACGCACCTATGACGGCTCAGATCAGGGCCTCCCACCAAATACTCTGCGTACCATATCTCTAGCCCTGGGCCCAACGATTCGCTGAGAGGGGAAGATAGCATCATCTGCGGGCCAAGAGGGGACGTCTATGGCTCAAAAGCTCGACCCCCCTAGTCTCGGATCTCCACTCTCCATGCTCCAGAAAAAAACTTGTTAACAACCACTTTTCAATGAAAAGTCCCAAAACCTACCGGTATTCGCTCTTGGGTAATTTTCAAATCAATTCTACTTTTTTTTTTTTGGTTGTCTCTTTCTATTGGACCCAACGTTTTAAAATTCTACCGGCTACAAAGCATTTTTTTTTTTTTTGGTTTCAAAGGCTCTTAAAGCCTCTCTTAAAAACCAGTGAATTTAATGGTGGTACGAGAAATTTTAAAGTCGGGATAGAAATTTTAAGATCATCGCTGGAAATTTTGTATTTGAATTTTCCGCGCTAGCGTGATTAGCCAGCACCTCGCAGAACACTTGGTCGTAGACTGCTATTAGCTTCGAATTTTAGACTAGATAACAAAGCTTGTGGCATAATTTTCCACCTGTGGAAATTTCTCTGTCTAACCTACAAAATAAAAATAACTAGAGCTTTATTGATAAAAGCGGGAGATTAATGGGAGATCACAAACGCATTTAAAAAGACTAATGATCAGAATGTAGACAAAAATTTCCCAAGTATTATTAGACTAGCTCATAGTGGAAGCTAAAATTGGCATCATATGGCTCTATTTTGTTCACTTAGCTTTTATCGCGGCTTCCTTGATCTCTGGTAAAGTCTAAACGCAACAGAATCCGTGCGTTCAGCCATGCTCTAGCTCAAACAGATCTTATTCAGCGTGTGTTAGTATGTGTTCTTTGCGAGTTTGAGGTCCTTGTTCTTTGCATAGCCTAAGCTAGATCTCCACTTTCAGAATAAAAACAATGGGCAACAGTACCGCATTGGGATCAGATCGAGAATTTTTTCATTTAAACAAATACCTTTTGCTAGGGTCTTCCTCGTTGTTTTTCTATGGATATCTTACGAATGAATAATCCAGCAGAAAGACATCGATGACAACGGCAGGAGGGCATTAACTATCTCGATATCTGCATTCTAATTTATCATTAGTTTAAGCCTTACCATGAAGGTTTTCTGTTGGCACCTGGGGGTTTAATATACGCCGATTTAGCATACATTGACCCAGTATTGCCCTGACAAGTTCAGTGAGACAAAATGAATAAATTTCATAAGTTACAAGTTTTGCAATGGTCTCCAATCTTTTTAAGATACAATATTGCTGGTGATCAATATACATATATTTTTTCCAACAATATAGCTTTAAAGGTTACAGTCTTATAATAGATTAAACTAAATGTGATATAATCCCGTGTCATTATGTCATAAATTCCAGCTATAATTGCGATTGCAGAAGCAACTCGCAACCTCTTTTTACTTAAAAAATATTTGCAGGTGCCCTGATTTAAGGAAAGATATAAGTTTGGAAAACCACATGAAGTTGAAATGACCAATTTCTAATCATGAAATTTTCAAAATCCCCTCAGATGACCACAATCCAGAATCTTGGCTAATGATATGTACTTATTGTTGGTTATCTATTACTTGCAGTAGAGTAATCTCAGTTTATTTTTGTTCGTCCTATGATGATTCTATACCCATAAGCCACAATACTGGTTATTATTTAGATAAATATATATATTAAAAAATATTGAGTCAATGTTCAAGCACTTGCAAATTTTCCAACATTGTAAATGCTGAAATTTTTCAAAGATTTAATACTAATTTCTTGTTGATTCTATTGTCTTAGTCTGAAAAAAAAAAATTCACTTGGCGCGTGGCGATTTTTCATGACTGAGATAATGCAACTAATGCCCAAACTCAGTTTGCTCCCAGTCTAATAGCACCTTTAGCCGAAAACAAAACCAAGAAGCTAAACAAACAATAAAAAAAAAACGAGTTAACACCAATAGAAAAAGTGTAGACAAAGCAGAATGTGCCAAAGAAGTAACAAGCCCAGCGAACAAAAAAAAAAATTACAAAGGCTTTGCTTGCTGTACTCGGGTTTCTAGGCCAGTTAACCACTCCAGAAATGGCACCAATTCATCTATCCTCAGCGCGCAAAGTTTCAAGCCACTACATTTCTGTTTAGGGGGCGGTAGGCACTAGAAAATCGCTTGCTGATTTTTTTTTTTTCCCTGTCCCAACTGGATTTGTACATATTTTTCTCTGTTACGGTTATTTTCTAGGTAACGCGTAAAAATCCGCAAAGGATGTGCGAGTAGACCTTTAGGTATGAGTAGTAAGAAAAAAATATATTTTATTCTTTGATTTTTCCCTGAAACCTTGTGAAGGGGAAAGTCCATATTTATATAATCACTAAGCTCCTCAGATCTCCAACCTGAAATTTCTCTATTTTTGTGGGTATGTATATGCATATTCGTGATAGTAACTGCTTAGCTTTTGAGAGTAAGGAGTTTGTTAAGTTTTAATAGTTAGGAAAAGAGAGAGAGAGAAAAAAAAACCTGTTTACAAGAGAGCGCGTGTGTTTCAAATGCTGCCATACGTGTAATTCTCGCGCTAGTCTTTAGCGCGACAAGTAATTTGATTTTAGTACATGATGAGGCGCTGGCCGTTTGGTGGGTGATGCTGAGGTTTTGGCGATCATCACTTTTTTTTTTTTAGCGCTTCAAGGCTACACGGCGACATGCTGCATGGGTGTTCTAATGTTAATCTTCAGCATACCCCCCTGGCAGCGGGCAAAGGCGGTAGCTGCGTTCCATCACGATGGTATATTCAAGGGTTTTCCGTGACTCTTTCGGGGCCTCTCTGACTTGGCCTTCACATTAAATCAAAGAAGCGCCAGAATTTCATGGCAAATGCTGTGGCATTTATTTGCTCCTAACCACAACAGTATTCACTAAAGAGTGGTGTAGCACAAAGAACATGTACCGGTTGAAAAAAAAAGATTCATCCGTATCCAAACTAGACTCATTTGTCCAGTAGTAAATATAAAACCGGGTGCTAGGCTAGCGGTTCAAGCTTAGTAACAACAGTTTAGCAAAACAAAGCTTGGAATGCAATTTTTCTTCACTTTGGGTCTGTTATTGTAGCTCAGTTTTATTCACAAGAAGTATCATTGCGTATTGCAGCTACTGGTATTCACCAACCTATATCATTGCTGACTTATTCTATAGTTTTTTTTTACTAGCTATCTACAGCCTAGAGGCAATGAAAAAAAAAAACGTGTTCATGGTCGCTAGGCTACCGTATCAGCGTTTTGACACTATCAAATATATGTAACCTTTAGTATATTGCTCTTTTCATCTACAGATTTTTAGTGAAATTTACCATACGTTGCTACGGTGGTCGCCTGGGTGAGGAACTCCATAGGGTGGCAGCTGGATGGGCCGAAAGCTAGCCAGGAGCTACCCTAGCAACGAAATTGTTACCATAAACTGACGATTATTATTATTATTATTTTTTTTACCGCACTATCGGCATCTTAGCCATTTTATTAATATTCAGGCATAATCAAACTAGTTGATGGAGTTTATGAAACCTGAAACCTTTGTTTTCCGCAGAAGGAAGAGAGAGAGAAAGCCAGTTCATGGTTTCTAAGCCGATCAAACTTTTTTTTTGGCAGTTCAGTCTCAATGGAATAGAATGGCTACAAAAAAAAAAACAGGCCTAAATCTACAGACTCCCAATGCTCCAGATTCCCCTACTGCCAAACGCATGCTTTGTTGGTTTTTGCTTTCTCCTACCCTGGAATCCCTATAGAAATGATAATGCTATGCTAATGAGCATCCATTGTACGTAATCAACCAGCAAGAAAAAAAATCATTCGGCTGAAGAGCGCTATTTCTTTAATGCCTTTGTTGAAAAGTCTTTGGGTTCGAGTTTTGCTGACTAAACACAAAATCCCCTGGCACGAACTGGGCCGCTGAATGTGGCTGGTGGTTCCTTTTCAACTGGCTTTTGACTTTGCCGGCGCGGTCACGTTACAGTTTAAAATTGAGTTTTTGACAACGGCATAAGGCCCCTCTGCGCGCGCTGAGCTTGAAAAACCTCCTGGTAAGGTGGACTATGTAGAAATCCACACTTTTAAAGTCTACAGTTTATAGCTCTGAATGCGACTGCTTAAAGGGCACACTCAGTGGTATAAAGAAGGCCTGCCGCTATTGTAGTCTTTGGCCAATGTTGTTGAAAGAAGTTTTCCCTGTTTGTGTGGACTCTAGTCTCTGGGACTTTTTTGTATATATCCCCTAGTTTTAGCCCCCCTCCTCGTAGCCTCTTGGGTCTCAAGGTTTGAATCAAGTCTATCATTTGGTTTAACAGTATGGTCTAACTTGCTTGTATAATGTTGACGAGGTTTTGGAGTAAGATATGGTAGATGCAAAAAAAAAATAGTACGTATATAGAGTATTGCTTAATGCTGAGTAGGAAAATTAAAAAGCATGTTTGCACAAAAAGGATTTGGTTTTTTTTTTTTTTTTGTACCAGCAGTAGTATTCTCGTAGCCACTACCAAGTTTCGTGTATTCCAGTAAATTTGACTAAGCCAGAAAGGACTTGTAATTTCAGGCCAATTACAAAACTAAAGAAAAAAAAAAAAAAGTCAATTTACAAATGTAAGGGTGCCAAACATGAAGATTTTTTTTTGAACACTGTCATCTTAAAACAAGCAATCTGGTTGATAGTAACGGAGAAAAAAATCGTTATATTAGTTCAGTTAACCATGCATTACTAGAGTATACACCGTCCAAGCTGAGGGTGGAAAAATGGTAGTGCAATTGCTAGACCCAAGAGCGGACTCTGCATCATGCCCGTAAACCCTTGCGGTATATGCGAAAGAAGTATCCATGTATACTAGTTAATTAGCTCTTCTTTTTTTTTTTTTTTTTTTTTTTTTAGCTTCAGTAGATGCGTAGCGGTCACTGATTTGCCAACAATGGAAAAAGAATTGCTGGCCTGCCAGTAGATTGACAGATCCCAGCCATGCCATTGGCAGGAGAGGGGGGATGAATTAAGTAGCAAAACCTTCCGGATGTTTGGGTTTAATTTTATTCCGAAAAAAAAAATCACCTCAGTTCTAGTTTAACCACCTTCCCCTGTTGTCAATGCATCACCATAAAAGGTCTTGGCCCTTAGACCCAAAATGGAACTAAAAAACAACAACAACTGTACACCATAATCTTCATAGTGAGGGTGTATCATGATGCGCATATACCGTCTTGATCTTTCTGATTTTTCTCTTCAATAATACTGTACTGCGAACCTTCCCCCCCTCCCCTCCAACGACTGGTTTTTTGTTCATTTCCGCAACCACACGGGGGGAAAAAAAAAGTTGCTGTCTGATTCATCATGATTATGTTTAGTTTTAGAAATTTTTGGTTGTGGATGGTAGTTAGTTATTCTCAAATACCAAAGAATGAATTTAAAAAAAAAAAAAAACATTAAATTTTTACAGTATTTTTTTTTTTATTTGAGAGCTGCTTCCGCTGCCAGCGGCTAGCTTTTGCTGCCCTGCCAGTCGCTAGAGGCGTCGTAGAGTCAAAGATGGCGGGTGCTAGCGATAGAGCATCAAGTGCCCCTCGTCCACTATAAAGCTTAAGGGGGTGTTAGAGAGAGAGAGAGCTGATTGAGCGAGCCAGAAAAAAGATTTACCATCAACCCTTAACCACCCACCAATAACCTACAGCGGGTTAGTTGAGCATGGTAGAGTGATTTTGTCACAGTATAAAAGCGCACATCCTTAATGCTTCGACATGAGCTGTTGGTTCTCGGGCAGTCGACAGTACCGTAGCTATTAGTGAATTGAAAAAAAAAAAAATTTTTTCTTCATTTATTTTATTTGTCAAATGGAATGCAGCTAGATTGTTTATTCTGCGCTGCACGGGTTGATACCTCTTGCCTCTAAAAGGTTGTGGCCAACAAGCAAAAATTTGTGTGTGGTGTTAGGTGTTTAGGATTACGATAAGCTCCCAAAAAAAAAAAAAAAAAAAAAAAAAAAAGTCGTTGAAAAAGGTCACTGGCATAACATGAATGTATGGAAAAAAGCATACTGCTGATCACGTATATGCCACAATCCTTTCAATCCAAAAAAAACAACACCTATAATCCAGCATTATAGTCTTTGCTAAAATCCCAATTACTTGCCGTAATTTGATGTACAATGGACCATGGGCAGTAAGCAAAAATGAATCGTGGGGCTAAGGGCAATTTTCCATGGCCAGACTACTTCGTTCCAGGCTTGCTAACAATTTACATGGTATTATCGCCATAGGATAGTCTCATCCCCCTTGTGACTTTGTACTTTTTTTGTGTGTGTGTGTGTGCTCAATTGCTAGCAACGGGCGTGGCCGGAAGAACTATAGCTTACAGGTTCGGAAACAAGCACGTTTTGATCATTCTTTTTTTATTATTTCAAATAAACTATTCTCTCAAAGGTGAAAAAAAAAAAAAAAAGTTTTCCTGAAAAAAAAGTTTTTTTTCACCCCTCGGTAAGGCAACTAAGGGCTCCGTTATTTTCTCTCACCCACCCTCTCTCTCTGCCTACGTGTTGACACTGGTGGTTCCGAGGCTTGGCTTAATTGGGCAGAGGGCTGGATTTTGTTTACAGGAAACGATAACATCTAAACCAAAAAACCATAATACGAAAATTCACAAAAGCATAGCTAGGTTTGGGGGCAAAAAAAAAAAACCTCCAATTATTTTCCTTGTAGTTGACACGAAAGAGTGAATTTGAATTAACGCGCAACGGAAACTACTGTTGTTGTTTTTAATTCTGAAGAAAAGAAGAAAAAACTGAGGGTTAGATAATCAGTTTATATTGGGGGTTAGGATCTACTATTATTAGGCGCTGTGAACCCAATGGTAACTCCAGTTTCTTTTTGTAATCCCAAAATGTTTTTGTGCCAACAAACATGAAAGAAAAAAAAATAGTAATAAGACTAGAAAGTGGTATGACGATAGATTGCTTTTGCTGTTATTGTTCTTCTTTAGGCTAAACGGAGAATAGACAATGATATTCTTACTTTGTGTATGTTAAAAAGATATATATACGATAACAGCGGCAAAAAATAGCTGCTGGTGTGTGCTGCAATTTACACTTGCAAAGGTAAGTTCAGGGCTTCCAGAACAGTTGTTGTTATTTAAAAAGTTATACCGTACCCGCTTTTGCCCCTTGTTGTTAAGCCTTGGTGTTGTTGAAAACTTGTATCTTCTAACGTAAACAAAAAAATGTCTAATCCAATTGAGTTGAATTCCCTCGCCTCGTTTTTAACGGAGAGATGCATCTACTTAAACAAGAGGGGGAATTATTTTTCATCAGCATGCGCTATATGAATAACTCTATGGCTGAAAAATATATTCGATACTGGTTGCATAAAAAAAAACACACTCACACACGCACATTTGCACTATGGATATGCGTGTTTGCCGTAGGATTGTGGTTCAGTCGCTACGTAAATGCTAAAATTGGCCATTTCCATGGCCAAGCCAGAGGGTAACTATAGTTTCACGACTGGAATATATCTATATATATCCATACATACATATATAAAAATAATAAGGGACTATTTCTAGCTGTCCGTCAAACAATCTATTCATAGGTTTCGCTATGAAACCCCCTTCTCCACTCTATTTTTTTTGTGGTTTGTAAGGGCTTTGTCAGCCATGGCCGTTTTGTGTACTGCAGGGTTGACATTTCAGTCTGACAAAAAAAAAAAAAAAAAAAAAAAATTTAAATTTTCAAATTTTTAAAAATAAAAATTCTTGTCCATGTGTAGCATAGCACATATACCGACTATAGTTTTCTACACCACTAGCTAGTGGATCAGTGATCAAGTCAATCTAGTTTGAATTGAATTGAATTTTTTTTTTTTCTATTCAGGCTGAAGAAAGTGAACAGACTCTACGGTTCATCCACCCTTTTTTTTTTCATGTTAGATGATTTTATCATGACGATGTTCGAATCGATTGGCTTGATCATTTGCCTAGTGTCAGTTATCTTCATCATCTTTTACAATCTATGGATTAGTTGTATTTGAGCATTTTTCATGTCATCGTAGACGTAAAAATATACATATACATACCTACGGCTTACTAGAACGTTCCATCTTGTTCTGTTTCTAATCTGGTGTCAGACTCGGACTTTTTTGCGGATTGTTGTTGTCGTCATACACCCAGTCACCATTTGCTTAGGTAGGCTGCAAAAAATAGCTGTGTTTTTTTTATACCTCGGGTTATAGTGAGAAATTTTCTGCATGTACTACAGTTAACTGTAAAAGAAAAAAAAAAGAAAACGACATTGCCCCTTTGAGACGGTTGGTGATAGGCAGCGAACTTGCGGCTTAGCTCAGGCCTCCGGTGCGGCCCAGGTTAGCAGCAGAAGCAGACCCGATGAAAAAAAAAAAAAAAAAAAAAAGCACTACCCTGCGTTTAACCGTAGTGCTGATCTAACCCTTTCGTGGCGCTGAGGAGAAAGGGGAATAAGCTAGCAGAACCCAGCCACTATTTTTCGCAGAACCAAAAGCAGGAGAGGGATGGTCTAGGGCCCGAGAGTATTTTTGTTGTTGTTGTGCTGTTATTAATTCGTAGAATATCCTTGTGGAACCTTTACCCGGGGTTGAGGTTGGTTCACTGATAGGGCCGTTATACGTCGACTCACCATGCTTGTTTTTTTTTTTAATTTTTTTTTGGGGAGAAGGGAGGGGGGCTATTCCTGGAAAACAACGGGAATCAACCCCAGCAATGGTTTCGTTCCCGGGTTCTGGCCCGGGAACGAAACCAACAACCTCTCTATCTCTCTTCAAGCTCTTGATATCAGCATTCCAAAAAAAAAAAAAAAAGCTGGGTAAAGGTTGGGCTAAGGATTATGGGTGCGATGATTGAATCCCTGTGTCCCCCATAGCAGCCAAACACCTATGCTGCCCAATCACCTATGAAATCTTTTTTTTTTTTTTTTCACTCAGTCTCCCACCAAACACGATCCGGTGGGCTCGGCTCCACTACTAGCAACCATACACTCATATAAACGCCAAGCTTGACTCTTGTCGTGTATGTGTGTCAGATATATGTATATATATACAGTGCTGAGTCACGTGTGGACTGGGCTTGACCATTGCAAGCGCAGCGAAACATATATTTTTGCAACCTTGGGAGTTTTTTTGAAGCGTAAAAGTTGGGGTCAAGTTGGGAGTTTTGTCAGCTATAGTTTGTTTTTTTTTTTATTCCCTCGATGAGACATTATTTTACAACCTGACCGTTGTATCATCCCAAGGGTTGAGGATACCAAACGTCTGTCATTCAACGGTTACGACTGACGAGGCCTTTTTTTTTTTTTTGGGAGGGCTTTTGGAGACTGATTTGCTAAATTATTGAAACTTGAGCGCGTAGACCTGGTGTTCTCCCCATCTTGGTTATCCCTAGGGTGCCACATATCCAATAACGTCACAACAGCAACTAGCAAAAATAACTTAGGCAAAATCATGTATATCTCTACATTCAAAAAAAAATTGTTGCATATCATGTTTCTATGGTTGACGCCATAGTCCATTTTTACATTGTCAAGAGAGAGCAAAAAAAGAGAGACAATAATCCTACTGTCGATTTTGGCATTGGTAGTGACGTAAACAACCTTGCAAACGTCTTGCTCGCCATTACTCAACCCAACCTGACAAGAGTGGTAAACTTGCTAAAGTAAACCCGTCACAACTCTATGGTACCGTAAATAGCACCGTTACTGCTAATGTGTCAACATCCAGCCCCGCTGAATACCAGTAATACCCTGGATATTGCGCGTTAATGCTAGCAAAATAGCCATGCATAGGGATTGCGGGATGATGATGATTAAAACTGCGCATATACTTGCCCAAAATTTGTTTGTTCCAGGACCGCCGTTGAGCCCTCAAAAAAAAAAAAAAAAAAAAATAGAATCTCATCAATTTAAATAATTGGCAAAAGTGTAAAACCAGACAGTTGTAATTATCAAGAAACCTAGACTTTGAGCAGATTAATATAACACCAACAATAGTAACAAAATTGGCTCATCCTCTAGTGGTTTCCTGACCTGAGGTTACGAGGCTGTTAGCAACACCAGAAGAATGTCGTTAAAATCAGGCCCTGGGATCATAATTAACTAAACCCCAAATTATTGCTTTTGTATTCCACAGCATCCGGGCATCTACAAAGCAGTAAATGACATTTAATAATATTCTGTAGTTTACTATCATTTGTCAAGTCATCACCACACAAGCACAATGTGTATATATAGAGAAAAAAAAATAAAGGCAACTCGACAACAAAATTTGTTTTGCGTCGTCCCACGTGACCCAGTGCTTGTCTCTCATGAAATTTTTCCAGCTCGTATTTTTATGTGCTTAACCTTAGCCTTAGAAAAAAATATATATATATAATTATATATTAATTTACTCACACACTCATCCCCTCAGCCAAAGAAGAGAGAACTTTTTATTATTTTTATTATTATTATTATTATTATTTTTGAGAGGGTTTAAAGCAGTGTATACTAAACCGATTACGTAATGTACATTTGATCACGGGCAAAAATTAAAAGGAATTTTTTTTTATTTTTTTTCAGAAATTTTACATAATGACTAATCAATTTTTTTTATTTTATTTTTTTTTAATTTTGTGATTTTGGCACACTGGTTAGTGAGAGAGTAGCCAGGGTTCTACTATTCACCACTCAAACCACACACACACACACACTGTAAACGGGGGTTGGTTGGGACTTATTTTTTTTTTTCATTCAGAGAACCTTATCTTTTTTTTTTTTTTAACATTACAAGCCTCCGAAAAAAAAAAATTAAAAAACTTGTCTCTGTACTGAAATAGTCGACAACAGAGTCCAAGCAGTTTGAACCTTTACAACTATTAGATTTGAATATTTCGTAAAATGAAATGCACAGGGAATAAATATTAATGATAAACTTTTTTGTATTTTAGGGGGGAGTCATAATGATGATGAGTGTATATATATAGTTATATAAATAAATAAGACAAATATAATGCAATGAATTTTTTTTTTTTCAAAAGGAAAACAACTTTTAGGGTGATGCGAGAGATTTTTTTTTTTTTGGTTTTTTAACTGTAGGTGATTTTTTTTTTTATTCCCTTTGAAAGGAATGGTCAGGGCTGATTGCTCTTAAGCAACAGACGAGAGCCATCTCTTGTAATTCAGCGAGGTATTTGTAAACTTGGGACTGCTGTGAGTAGAAAAGTCCAAATCATCATCGTGTTGCGCCAGTAGCAGGGGCGAGAGCTTGTGTGCGTCTTCTAACGATCTAATAGATTGCGCTGGCGACGATAACACAGAGGAGCAGGCAGTGAGAGCAGGAGAGTAGGCATTAGTGTTGACGTAGGTAGATCCCGAGGAAGGGGTGGGATGTGACAGGCTATTGTGTCTGCCGCTCGTGTAGTAAAGAGTAGAGTAAATGTTATCAGAAGCAGTGACAGAAGAGGAAGACTGTTCGCTTAGTCTGCAAGAGTCAGAGCAGTACATAGAGCCAGGCGAGCATTGCTTGTCGCAAACGGTGCAGTAATCATGGGACCACATTGTTGATGTATATATGTTTGTGTTGATTTAAAAAAAGCTTGTGGGGGAAAAGGTTTAGCGTTAAAGCTGATAGCGAAACTTGGGTTGTAGTAGTTGTTTGCTGGTAAAGATGCTGGGAAGAAGAGAAAAGATAGTTTCTTCTTATTGTTGTCAATATCTATGATTGAGTTGTGTTTGATGATGAATAAAGATAAGAGAGAGAGAGAGAAAGAAAAAAAAAAAAAAAAGTGAAAAGTTGAAGATATCTAATTCTATATATATATATATAAATATATATTACTGTGTTGTGTTATCACCACAAAGTGTCATGATGATGAAATTCTTCTTCTTGTTTCTTTTGTTGTTGAAATCACGAAAAAATCAAAAATAATTAAAAATGTAAACATAATTTCTTTTTCTTTTCTATAAGCAAAAAAATTCATGAGAAAAAGAAAAAGAAATGTGAATTCTTTTTTTTTTGGGTGAGTCTTAAAAGAAATTTTGTTTATCTCTGTCGCCTGAAAGCGGAACAAAAAATGACAAATTTTAATGAGACCCAAAAAAAAAAAAAAAACGAAGAATAATTTGTCTTAGTGAAATATTTTTTTTTTTTATTATTGATTTTTCTTTTTCATGGCGTGAGGGAAAATCAACACGGTTCAATATTCCAGGCCACGTTGGGAGGAGTCAAAACAACAAAAAAACATTTTGGGAAATGACTCAGGGTCATTTAAAATTATAAATTTCTATATGTATATCATAATATCAATAGAAGTGATTCATAGCATGGCATAACCACCCGTTGGTATGAGCCATTGGTTGATTTTAATTTATTTTCATAAACACTGCACAACCCATCTTTTACCCACGCGTCTTTTTTACTCATGATCCTTTAACCAAGGTTATAAATTATTTTTTTTTTTTTTTTTTTTGATTTTACTGAGACTCCCTAAATAAAATAAAATAAAATAAAATAAAATAAATTAAAATAAAAATAATAACAATAAAAAGTCGCGTTTTTTTTTTTTTTTTTAGTTAACCCACACGTGGAAAGGGCCAGATAACGGAGGATGAGACAAGAATCCAATTTGAAATCAATTTTTATTGTGTGCACTATCTGATGGCTATGAAAAATCCTTTTTTTTTTTTTTTATTATCATACTGAAATCTATTTGTCAAACTCGCTATCTTTTTTTAGTCTGACTAAATACGTATAGTAAAATAATGGGCACACATACCCGGAAATCAGTCTTGTTCATTCCAAAATTCACCTATCAGTAAAAAAAAATAACCAGCAGTAGTGGTGGTGTCTTCTTTTTGACTACCTTGAATAACCGCAACCTCTGGTCACTCTACTAAAGGTCAATGCTCAATTTGTAATTTACTAGGTTATTTTTTTTTGTAGCTCCTACCATACACACCCTTTGGGTTTTACTTGTCAATCACTATCTCCCTTTTTACAATTATTATATCAATAACCTTTGCAAGTTTTTTTTTTTTTTTTTTTTTTTTTTTTTTTTTTTTTTTTTTTTTTTTTTTTTTTTTTTTTTTTTTTTTTTTTTTTTTTTTTTTTTTTTGACAGGACTTGGTATGTTAAACACATTCCACAGCTCTACCCCCAATTTTTTTTTTTTTCTTCATAGTCACTTGACCCTTTTTCAGATTTCTCCCTGGTTGGGTGGGAAAAAAAAAAAAACGCCATGGCTCCCTCTGCTGTCCTAATTAGGGAGCACACCAAGGTTGGACTTTTTCCCTCCCATAAAATATTGGCCATGCACGCGATTCTGGAATGTTTGACATCATAGTTCTTGTCTATATATCTTTTTCCCCAGGTTTATTTGGGCCCAACACCTATATAGCATGTAGACTACAAAAAAAAAATGACCCCAGCCTCAGCCTGATACCCACATGATACTTTAGTATACACCATCTCATGAACTCTTGTCATAATGCAAAGTGATTGTGGGAGATAATGACGACTAATTTCACCACTAGTCATCGCTTTGCTTCTCAAGCTCCTCGATACAATTGTAAACTAGCTCTAGTTTTAATTTTTTTTTAATAAGAGTATCATTTTACACAAAATTCTACCCTTCTTAATATATCACCATCCTCTCCCCCTCTTTCTCTCTTCGTCGGTGTTAACGTTTAGGCTAGTCTACTCAATTCGTACATTATCTACTGCAAAATCCAAATCTTTTGCGTGCCTACACACTAGCTTGGTGGCCTAGTAGACTAAGATAATGATTCGCCCTGACCACGCAGACTCTCCCAAAAGTTCTGGCCACCGCCCTGGGCCTAGAATAATTCGTGGTGCCTCCCAAGCTCACTGAGGGGAAAATACAAGGGGAGGGTCAAAGAAATTAGATGCGGAGTAGATAGTTTGATTTTATTTTGTTGAATTATTACATAAGGATTTCAGGCTCATTGGGTAACTGGAATGGGCCAGGACCAGCTTTTTTTTTTTTTTTTTTTGCTTTTATATGTATATTAAAAAGGGTTAGTGTCAAAACCTCTACTCCCTCAATGTAAATCCAAGCCAAATAATGCTGCAGCATACCGTAGATATCAAAAAGAAACCACACAAATAAATCAAAGAGTCTGAATACATGATAGATAAATCCTAAAGCAGCAGTCATTTTGTTCAAAACTTGATCGTTAAAACTTGCCCTCAAAAATAGAAAACTTGGACGCAGGCAATTTGCCCAAAAAAAAAATATTAAAAAAAAAATAAAGAAAAGAGGGTAATCATCATTCCAAAGCAATCATGTGTCAGTTTGTTTACAAGACTCTAGCTATATCTATCTAGGGGGTTTATCTATCTTCTTTTTTCTGGAGATTGTAGTTATCTAAAGAGAGATAGAGATAAGCCTGATAAAAATAAATAAATAAAATTCTAAAACACCATATCACCCTAGATAAAAACCAAGAAAAAGATTGTGAGACGCGTTGTCCGCTTGCAGTTATCGCTGCTCTCAAGCAAGTGATAATGACGCCATGACATGATAAATTCATAATCGTTATCAATTTCCAAGGAAAACCAACTTGATAGTATTTTATGGTTTAATGTAGCCTGGCTTTAGGAGCAAATTAAAAACCAGAGAATCCTATATCTCGCGATACCCAAGTCTCGCAAAAAAAAAAAAAAAACGGATAACGGAGAAGTGATACTGGCAGACCCTCAAGTATCTCAAACGGTTAACGAAGGAGTTATATTGGCAATTGAACCAATGGCCCAGGCTAAACTCCCTTTATTTTTTCATGCACATGTGTGTGATAATTTTAACCTATGGCAAGAGATTGTCAAACGTATCTTAGGGTTAAGCCTCTTGAACCTAGGAGGGAATTTGATAAGCCAATTGAATAGGTTGGTTTGTTGTAGCGCATGGGAGCTAATGGTGGTAACAAAAATTCTTTGGGTTCTAGCCACGGGTGATAACAAGAAAGACTAATATCCATTTATCGGATTCACAAGTATAGTCAATCAGGTTTACAGAGCAGGAAAAGGTTTCAATCTATAGAGCCAAAATTTGCTCATTAAACCTTTTCAACCCAATAAATTTTCCACTTTATTTTTTTTTTTTAAAGCAATGATAACGACAACGATGGCAGTAAGCCCTGAACTATATAACCCGGCAAAGAATAGAAAACAGGCATGTAATAATGCCGCAAAATATGTCATGTATGGAAGCAACAAAAAAAAAAAAAAAACGAGCATATTTTGAAATTAAACTTTAATTTACAAAAACACATATACACATATACACATATACTTTCAAAAGGGCGAAAAAATTATATGGCCTTGACCTAGAATTAAAAAAAAAAAAAAAAAAAAAAAAAAAAAAAAGCCCTGTTATATTTCGTCATTGTAAAAGTCCAATGACAAAGATGCTTTTCCTTTAGGGATCGAATCTAACGGGGGATATCCATGCCATGTGACCTATTTTTTTGAAATTGTATCTATGTTATGAGTAATAGAAATCCTTTTTGAACAAAACTCCTCCCCCATTTTTCAGGCTTGGGTGGTTTGGGCGCAGCTGCGAATCTTGTTGTCAGCGAACGGGCCTAGTTGGAGGGCTTCTACAGTATGGCAGCTAAAATGACTCCCTATGGAACTTCGTCATAAATGAAAAGATCACGTGATACGGTTGCTTGTGTTTGGTGGTTCTAGACTCAATTCAACTCTTTTTCTTTTCTTTCATGCTCTCTCTAAAAGTTTTACAATTTCAAAAAATGGGATAAGATAAAACCAATTCATGCTATAATACCACTTACATTTCAGTTTTATTTTTTTTTTTCATGACGGGATTTTTTAGAAGGCTTTGAGAACCACAGGCCCAAACAATCTAATATCCCTAAAGGGTTGATTTTTTGAATTCTTTTAATTTTAAAAATCAGTCATAAAACTCGAGGTTTTGGATATAAAGAATGTAAACAAAAAAAAAGAAAAAAGCAAGATAAATTTTTTTTCTCTCACTGATAAAAAAGGTTTGACCACAAAAAATAGTGATTCCATGTACAGAAGCTATATACTTGTTTTTTTTTTTTTTTTTTTTAATTTGAGGCAAAGGTTGACTCTTGACCAAGTTTTATGCTAGCCTGATTGACAGCGGGAGAGGGCTTTAGAGTTATTTTCATACAATGTGCTCGATGATTTTTGTTTTTCACTCTTGTCAAAGGGAAGGAAGGGGGGAAGTTTGCCAATGCTTGACAGAGTTAAAAATTCTGATTCTCTAGATATTCCCTGACAGAATAGTCTTTGAACTTCTCACTAGTAGTTTGTTACCATGTTGTGCCAGGTACTTTGTCATTGAATGCTTTTGAATTTACATTCCTCAATACTTTTTCTGTTAGATGTGAAAACCCTGAGAAAAAAAACAAACAAACAAACTGTAAAAATAAAGTGAAACAATAACTCCTACAAATTAATAACCAGTTATTACAAGTTTGTAGGTTTATACAGAACCTTGAGTGACTACAAAAGTAAATTTATGGGCGCTTAGATTTTATCATTTTGCCGATAATTAGCAACAATTCTTTTTTGACAACCCATGAGAATAACAAAACAACAACAGTCGTGTTGTTTATCTCAAGAGTTTAGTAGATTACGTGGGTTCACGTGTATTACCACAATAGCTCTTAGTAAATGGGATTTTTTTTTTCTCATTCAATGTCATAAAATCTTGCACGATTATTGTATAAACCCAATTTTTTTTCTTTTTTGGTCAAGATATTGAAATATACAACATTTTGAAATTGCCAATTCCACAGTTGAAATTGATAATGAATTTAACCATGTCATGACGATTGCGTGCTAGGATTAGTCGGAAAAAAATTACTCAATCAAGCAAAACCCAGTATATACACCTTGTGGCTTTTTTTTTTTCGGCCCTTGGGTCAACTAGAATTTGCAAAACAATGATTTCGTTTTTCCAAACTCTATGCTAAACCATGGTGACTCTGATAGTCGTTAGCCATCACCTAATCTGTCATGATTTAGAACAGCAAATTGATTTAATGTTCAAGTCCTAAATAAATTCTTTATTAAATTGATTTAAAAACTGATTTATGTGTCAGTTCCCTGTGAAAAAAAACGCAATTTTGTGTATTTTGGGCTTGCCCTGTTCAAGAAAAAAAAATAAAATAAAAATAAAATAGGCAAGAAATCAGAGATTCTATCATAGTGAAGACTAACCAGTTGCTATAAGTATTTCTCCAGTCCATGTCGTGTGACATCTAAATGGTATTGAAGAACCTCGAGGCCATGAAAACCCCTCCGGCTAGAATTTCCCAGTTTAATTTTTTTTTTGTTAGTATATAATAATGTGTCATAAGCTTGTTTAGTGGCTCTGACCCCCTTCTGACAATGTCCGTCTGACAATAGTATTTTTTTTCTTCCCTATAGATGATAACAATAATTCTTGAAAAGAATTACAACTTGGCTTTTAGAGAGGCTAGGTATTTTATTAAGGTCATGGGGTTTTATTATATTTAGACAATAATAAAAATACGGCAAGGTGTGTGTGATTTTTCAGTTTTGTCCAGGGCAAATCCCTGCAAGAGCAAAATCGCAGTAGGACGCTCACTTGAAAAAACCAGGGGAGTCGGCGCAGGGAAAATTGCGCCCGCCGGGGGCTATGGTTTATCAAGTTAGTAGTTATATGATATAACAAAAGATAACCCCGGATACACTATTTCAAAAAAGATTTTGTCTAGTCTGCTTGAATTCCGAAAAGACAAGACTCTGGTCAATAAAAAAAAAAAGTGTCTTACGGTTCATTGGGGAATTCCGGTGGTCCCGAAATTCCGCGCTTACGAATACACACACACGCTCCAAAAAAAAAACAAAAAAACATTGACCCCAGGTAATTCTAATACCATACAATTAACCTCGTGAAATTTTAACTACAGCAATTTTAATCGAGGATGCATTTTCAATCTAGTTAGTTGTATATGAGGTTTTTATTTATTTTGTGTAAATGTGGCCAGCAATGGAGACACGCATATGAGGTTCGCGCTATTACCAAAGTAACCCAGCGGGGGGTGCCATTGATGCATACTACGATAGCAACAATCGCCAGTAGGAGCGGCACTAGCGGCAAAAGCAATAAACACACACCCCGCTTCCTGGCAGAGGAGTGCGGGCAAATTCCGTGGAAGCAAAGGAAGGAGAAGGAAAACCAGTGGAGTATAAGCCGATTCGACTTGGACAAGGATTCAAATAACGCGGCAAAGGGAAGGGGATCTCCCCAAAATCCCCACAGTATTCATAAAAAGACGCTTTTTGTACTTTTATTGTTTACACGCATGTTTCTCACTTTCTACAGAGCGTTGACCGCCCGGGCTTTGGATACAAACCCCTTGATCGGACCCGGGGAGGTAGCGATGTGAACGGCCAAAAGAACCTTGAAAGCTTAAACAACCCTCGGGGGAAAAAAACAAAAAAACAAAAAAACGCACCTTTCCGAGGCTCCTCTTCTACTCCCCCCCAATGAAAACAACAACAACAACAAGAAAAACTAGACTCAATTTTTTCACAAAAAGGTGGGACAAGTGAAATTTTTTTTTATTTTTCACACTTTCTTTTCTCCCCCGCAAAAAAGTCTTTTATTTTTAATTTTTTTTTTCTTTTTTTTTTTTTCATCTGCGGGAGTACCAGTGGTACTTACTCAATACATTGGTAAAAACCACAACATCAATCAAAAAAAAAAAAAAAAAGATTTCTTGTCTGAAAAAAATTTTTTTTTTTTTTTTTCATTTAATTTGAAAATTTCACTTTTTTTATTGAAAAAAAAACAAACTGTGTAAATATAGTAATATTATAATAAAACTATAATGTTACCTTTCTCCCCCTAGTAATGATGGATCGTAGACACGAGTAGGGGTTTTTTTTTCTTAATGAAATGTTATTATATATGAGCAAAAATGACAAAATCACTCAAGCATATATGGGACACATAGTCTTAACAGAGCTAGAGCTCATTTAATCTTTTGCTGCTCAAACCTGTAACCACACTTGAAATTGATTTACCCGCCCCCACGGTATTTACCCTTTTTTGACATTGAAAGATATTTGTTATAATGATCCCTGAACCTTGTAAAAGTGAAAAAAAAAAAATAATAATGATAAATTTAGTAATGTTGGGATATATATTGACTCACTTGTTCAAGTTATATACGCTTACATTTTAGTTTATTTGGAGACTGTCATGATAAACCCACCCACCAGTTTCCAAGAGTGATAAACAACAACATCACGGAAAATGCTTGGCATAATTGGCCTGCTTGAAAACCGCCTTTCAGCAGTGCCTTGTGTATATATATGAGTTTACAGTTTAAAAGTAATAATTGGTAGTTTGCTCGTAAAAATGAATTTTTTTTTTTTAAATTTCATTTCGTTTTGCAAGTCCGTGTTTCACTAATCAAACAAATATTGTAAATGGAAAAAATTAGAATTCATCATGGGATTCTGCCCTATGATTGGTTGGCTAAAAAAGTTTTTTTTTATCAGATTGATCAAGATCAGCCTAGTACAGGAAAAAATTGATAGTAGGAATCCATTAATCTGCGTCTACAAACCAAACACAGCAAAGTGACATAGGTAGTTTCTCCTACTCCAGGCAATATGCATTTGAAAAAAAAAAAAAAAA